>SEYY01004484.1:42500-53703 GCA_009176605.1 Armadillidium nasatum
ATATATATATATATATATATATATATATATATATATATATATATATATATATATATATATATATATATATATATATATATATATATATATATATATATATATATATATATATATATATATATATATATATATATATATATATATATATATATATATATATATATATATATATATATATATATATATATATATATATATATATATATATATATATATATATATATATATATATATATATATATATATATATATATATATATATATATATATATATATATATATATATATATATATAATCAGTGGATGTGAGTTGTAATAAGACTGTCTTTCAATTTTTATTTTCAACTCTCCGCTTGAAACTTTAAAAATTTTAACAGTCATTAATTATATATGTAGAAAATGATAAAATGGCAAAATTAAAAATTTTAACATAAATATAGGGCGCTATACCCAAATCGTCGACAGGAAAAGTAGTCGACAGGTCAAAGGGCCGACACTTTTGAAAAAAATGTGTCGATCACTTTTCTTTTCAATTTCAACGTGTCGACGTTTTGGACACATGTGAAAAAAAATGTGTCGGCTGTTTGACCAACATCGTATTTTTTTTTTATTTCGATACAATCGATACGTAAGCCTATTTTTAAATTTTATTATTATAATAATTATGAAAAGATTTTTTTTATTTTTAATATATTATTTTAGTAGATGCATGGCACACGAACATTGTGAGCCCCCCGTACCCCCCGACCCGTGAGTGATGATGATATATATCTTTCGATTAATCGATATCGATTTATAGTGTCGACGATTTGGACGAGTTATAAAAAAATGTTGTCGACCCTTTGACCTTACCAAAAAAAGTTGTCGACGTTTTGGACAAGTGAGAAAATTTTGTTAATGTTTTTTTCAAAAGTGTCGGCCCTTTGACCTGTCGATTACTTTTCCTGTCGACGATTTGGGGTAATCCCGAAATATAGGTGTTAATTAAAAAGTGTTAATTAAATATAAAATTTTCACCCTGCCAAAATAAAATAAATGGAAAATTGAAAAACATTCTTACTTAAAATAATAATAACCAAGATAGAAATGATCCTAAAAATTCAAAACACCCATAAAGATGTAAATAAATAGAGCAACAAAATCAATCATTAACAATTAAATAAATATAAATGCAGCACTGTACTTTAAAATGAAATGAGGTCGAAAGTTAAACATATTTTCATACATCAATATGAAAAACAAGCATAAATAAGCTACATCCAGAGAATCTCAACATTGCCTAATTAGCAATTACAAATTCTCTTAAACAACTTTCCTCTCACAAAAAGACATTACCTCACCCTATTCTCTTTCTATTTACAAAATAACCATCACTGTTTTCAGTTTTGGTATTTTCATATACATTTTGAAATCAAAACTTCCAACTAAAACATACATATATATATATATATATATATATATATATATATATATATATATATATATATATATATATATATATATATATATATATATATATATATATATATATATATATATATATATATATATATATATATATATATATATATATATATATATATATATATATTTGATCTGTCTATTTATTTTCTAAATCTACTGAATATAAAAAATTCTTTGACATTTAAACTCCAAAATAAAGAAATAAAGCACATTCTTTCTTCTTCTCGCTTCTCCGAAATTATCATTTTAGGTGATTTCAATTGTCACAACAGCCAATGGGTTTCATCTAGTTCTCATGATCCATCTGGTGAACTCGCCTACAACTTTTCTATCTAGAACAACCTTGAGCAGTTGGTGCAACTTCCTACCTAACCCGTATCCTTGACTGTCTTAGTGATGAACCCAACATACTTGATCTATTCTAAAACTCTAATCCTTCTCTTTATACTGGTAAACTCTTTCCCCTTCTCGGTTCATCCGATCACCTTCTTATCTCCTTTTCTTGTTCTGTCTTTTCAAGTCTTCCGCAAGAACCTAATCAGCATTCGACGAGGAGACGATTCTGGCACTTCGGTACTGCTAACTGTTGTGACTTGCGGTTGTACTTCTCTGATTTCCAATAGAATGACTACTACTTTCGTGGGAGGGGTCCCTCGGAGTGTGCTGAGCGCATAGCCTTGGTTCAACTCTACTTGTTCACGCGCTATTCTCCGCAGGAATGCAGCCTTCAAAGATTACCGCGTCTTCAAACTTCAGAAACTCATGCAACTTATTTTTCATCCCGACATCGTGCAAAATCTATTCTTCGTGATACCAAAAACTCTTTTCTCCGTCGTAAATGCAATAATTTTTCTTATTCCTCTTCCTCTCGCCCTCTCTGGCATTTCGCAAAAAGTGTCAACTCTAACTTTTCTTTTTTCCTCTTTCACTCCTCTAATTTCTTCTGATGGAACAACTGCCATTTTACCTTCTACTAAAGCTGAACTCTTCGCTCAAACTTTTACCTCTAATTTTACCTTAGACGATTCCGGAGCTATCCTTCCTCCTTCAAACCCTCCAACTCATTTATGCCTAATATTATAATTTCTTCTAAAGATGTCATTTCTGCTCTCTCTCTGAAATTAACACTGATCTTTCTCATCCTGATGGTATTCTTTATGCAGTTCTCAAAACTTGTGCTTCCGAGCTTGCACCCTGCCTTGGTAAGCTATTTCGTCTCTGCATTTCCACTTCGACCTTCCCCTCTTGCTGAAACGTGCGCTCATTCAGCCTGTGCCGAAGAAGAGGGACCCCTCTCGACTCTCTATACTATCATCCTATTTTTTTAACCTCCGATCCTTCTAAAGTTTTCGAATCTATCCTTAACAGGAAAATTTAGAAACACATTAATTCTTCTAATCTTACCTCTGATCGTTAGTATGGCTTTCGTAAAGAATGAATGATCTGCTGGCGATCTTCTTCTCCTTCTTTCTTATTCTTGGTCCTCCGCCCTTCAGGGTTTCTGTGATTCTTTCACTGTGGCGCTAAAAATATCGAAAGGCTTCAGTAGAGTCTGGCACAAAGCTTTGATTTCTAAACTTGCCGTTTTCGAGATCTATCTTTCTCCCTAATTTCCTTTTCAGTCGTTCTATAGCAGCTGTTGCGGACTGCCACCGTTCTTCCTTTAAATTTATAAATAGTGGTTTTCCACAAAGATCTGTCCTACATAACTTTTTCTAATTATCATCAATGACCTTCTCTCTATTACTTCGTCTGCTATACACTCCTATGCGATGACTCCACCCTTCATTACTCCTTTTAATTTGAAAGCAGTTAATAGATTCAAGAAGGATATCCTTGGAGCAGCCAGCCTCTGATCTTTCTCATATTTCAAATTGGGGTAGGGAAAACTTGGTCGTTTTCAATCCCTCAAAAACTCAATTCCTCAATATTTCTACTCAACACAATCTTTCACACAATTGTTACATCTTCGAAAACACTCCAAACCTTCATCTGTCCTGAATATTTTCGGTGTTTCTTTTTTTTGTGATTTTTCTTGGAAAGGTCACATCACTTCTCTTTCTAAACAAGCTTCGAAGAAGTTGGATGTTCTGAAGTGCTTTCGTGATTTTTATGCGCCACCTCAGTTGCTTGCTCTTTATAGAGGTGTTGTTCGCCCCCGTATGGAGTACGCTCCACATATGTGGAGTGGTTCCACTTATACATCTCTTCTCGAAAATATGGAGTCTATGGCCTTTCGTCTTATAAACTCTTTTGCTCTTATTAACTATCTCCAATCTCTTTTTTGTTCGTTGATTGTTGCGTCACTCCCTTTATACTATCGATATTCCAAAGGACACTGTTCTTCTGAACTCTCACGTCAGATACCTTCTCCATTGAGAAGGGTTCATGCGACTCGACTTTCTATGCAGTCTTAACCTTTCTCTGTCCAACTCTCCGACCCAAGGCTTAATCGCTATGCTCAATCTTACATGTACTCTACTGATAAAGTCTGGGCCACACTCAGCTTATCTGTTTTCCCAACTTCCTTTGACTTGCACACTTTTAAACGCCGTGTATCGGGTCACGTCGGCCATTAGCAACCAGATTTCTTAAATTTCCCCAACTCTGGTGAAAATAGGTAGGCCTCTAGCAAAGGCCACCGGCCTTATATATATATATATATATATATATATATATATATATATATATATATATATATATATATATATATATATATATATATATATATATATATATATATATATATATATATATATATTCTCTACACCATATCCCGCATGATGCAGGGTGGTGTCGACTCCTGAAATATTCATATTCCTGTAACCGTATGTGGTAAGAGAGAAAAACTGGTTAAAATAGGTTCCCAGCCTCTAGAACCATGCGAAGAACTATTCTTCATTTGTTGTGAATGGTGTCGAAATAACCATCCTTTATCGTTCAGAAGTTACTTTTATCCAAACTAATTTTTTTCTTTTAATATTTAATTTTCCATTTAACTGCCGAAAGTGCATTGTGTCGAAAGATGAGTTTCTTCGCCACATATTTAAAAAAAATAATTTTAATGAATTTCTACTAATTTACTTTAAAAAAAAAAAAATACTGAAATATTACATCGATAAATCAAATCTTTTCTACTTAATGTTTGTTCAATATTCTTATTTTCGCATAATTCTCTAAACAAACTCCGTAACTTTAGGAAGATGATCTTGATGACTTAGATCTAAAAGCCTTCTCTTCTCTTCTGTCTTTCTTATGATGTTCCCAACTTTTCTTCTTTCCTTCTGCTTCCAAGCACATCCACACTCGACGACAGTCATATATATATATATATATATATATATATATATATATATATATATATATATATATATATATATATATATATATATATATATATATATATATATATATATATATATATATATATATATATATATATATATATATATATATATATATATATTATATATATATATATATATATATATATATATATATATATATATATATATATATATATATATATATATATATATATATATATATATATATATATATATATATATATATATATATATATATATATATATATATATATATATATATATATATATATATATATATATATATATATATATATATATATATATATATATATATATATATATATATATATATATATATATATATATATATATATATATATATATATATATATATATATATATATATATATATATATATATATATATATATATATATATATATATATATATATATATATATATATATATATATATATATATATATATATATATATATATATATATATATATATATATATATATATATATATATATATATATATATATATATATATATATATATATATATATAGAATAGCTAGGGATGAATTCAGCATAATCAGTTTTTAAATTATATTGAATTAAAAACAGCATCATTAAATTAAAATTATTAATTACAAAAGCTTTAATATTAATCAACGTTTCGGCTTCTTTTTATTATTAAATTTATTTCCTGAAGCTATCATCAAGATAACTGTAAAATAAACAATACAAATATTAAATAAACTGAACATCTAGAATAAAAACAAAAAATAAAAAATAGACAATTAAAAATCGACTAGAAATATTGAAGTTGACACAATAACCATACGATGCAGCACTAACAAGTATATGAACTCCAATAACGAAAAAACACAGTAAACACAAGGGCTGTAAATAATTGGAATAGTTGATTGTAGGAGAAGGGAGAAATAAGTGTGTGAATACGTACGCATTCTCATGCTCATAAATAAAGAAAGCAGGCACAAAAAAAAATCCCCTAAATCGTCATCAGAACACCCAGAGCTTTCCTCCATACTGTTTAGGTTTTTCTTTTTTTTTGTGCCTGCTTTCTTTATTTACGAGCATGTGAATGCTTACGTATTCAAATACTTATTTTCCAAACTTTCTTCTTTTTGAATCTATCCTTATCCTTCTCTCTTTGGCCTTCTTTTTGATTTTTTTTCCGGAAGTTCTATAGCAGCTGTTGCATACTGCCACCGTTATTCCTTTAAATCTATTAATAGTGGTGTTCCTCAGAGATCTGTCCTATCTTCAACTCTTTTTCTGTTTTTCATCAATGACCTTCCCTCTATTACTCCATCAGCTATACACTCCTATGCCGATAACTCCACTCTTCATTACTCTTAACAATTTGAAACTCTTCCAACTGCAGTTATTTGATGCAAATGAGGATGGCCTTGCAGCAAATAACCTTTAATCTTTCTCATATTTCAAATTGGGGTAGATAAAGCATGGTAGTTTTCAATGCATCAAAAACTCAATTCTCCATCTCTTTACTCGACACATCCTTCCACACAACTATGACATTTTCGAAAACCCACAATTTAAACATTTATCTTTTCAGATCATTTCGACCAATTTTTTTTTTTTTTTTTTTTTTTTTTTGAAGTTTGGCTCCAAATAACTTTCAAGCCGTTAACAAAAATAATTACAGAGTTTAAATTTTCTTGCATCAATTACTTTTAAGTGCGTCTAACACAATTTTTTGGTATTCTTCTTTTCTTATTTTATGAACTTGAAGGTTCATGACCCGAACTCAGATAATAGCAAGAAGATATTTACTTAATTAAGGAAGTGTTATTTATAAATACTTGAATCTGCATATTAATGAAGTACTCCGTCAACAAATCTATTTCTTTCTTCTTTTTGCTTCAACTTTGTTTACCTCATTATCAGATTCTGAGGTTTTACTGACACATCCAATGACACTGGTTCTCAATCTTTTGAGGTCCATGAACCCTTTATTAAACTAGTGGATGAAGTCATTGCCCCCCCTTACAGTCCATGCTCACAATTGTGTATATATATATATATATATATATATATATATATATATATATATATATATATATATATATATATATATATATATATATATATATATATATATATATATATATATATATATATATATATATATATATATATATATAATATATATATATATATATATATATATATATATATATATATATATATATATATATATAATATATATATATATATAATATATATATTATATATATATTATATATATATATATATATATATTATTCTTATATATATATATATATATATATATATATATATATATATATATATATATATATATATATATATATATATTATATATATATATATATATATATATATATATATATATATATATAATATATATATATATATATATATATATATATATATATATATATATATATATATATATTATATATATATATATATATATATATATATATATATATATATATTATATATATATATATATATATATATATATATATATATATATATATATATATATATATATATATATATATATATATATATATATATAATATATATATATATATATATATATATATATATATATATATATATATATATATATATATATATATATATATATATATATATATATATATATATATATATATATATAATATATATATATATATATATATATATATATATATATATATATATTATATATATATATATATATATATATATATATATATATATATATATATATATATATATATATATATATATATATATGGGACCGACCGGGGCTGGAATTTGGACGGGGGTTTCTTAAAATTTGTAAAAAGGTCAAAAGAACTGAAATTTAGGTTAAGAAAATTAGATATAAATTTAATTGAGGTTTTTTAATTGTAAGGAAGTTGTAGAATAGCCAACATTCACTTAAATTAATGATTATATGCATTTTCTCCGAAAATTTTTCAAAAAATTACAGTTTTGTGTAGTAAAAGTTTAAAAAGAGCACAAAAATTAAAAAAAAAAATATTAAATTTCTAATTCATAATAGTGATTCAACTGGTTTTCCTAGGTAAAACCCTAAGATAAAGTTTGAAAAAATGTAAAATATAAAATTATCAATTTAACCAGTATTTATACATATTATTGTTATTTTATTGCTGTGTATCAAACTTGTATCATTTAGCTACATTATTTCAAAATTATTATTTTGTTTATACTTTCAGTCAATATGGCTAAAAGATCAGCTTCTGCAGTATTGGAGTACTTTACAATGTGTTCAGGATAGGCTCGAAATAGCTAAATGTAACATCTGCAGTCAGAAAATTAGAAGAGAACCTCCGGGTTCCACAAGTAAAAAATTTTCAATCAAATCTTTATGAAGTATCTAAAATCAAAACACAAAGATGAACATTCACTAGCGGAAAAGGAGCGGTCAAAAGAAACGGGAAAGAAAAATTTTTTAATTTTCTTATATTTTGTTTGAATTTTATTTTTTATTATTATTTGACTGATTGAGCTTAAATTTTCAAGGTTTTATGCATTTTTTCACGAAGTTCTGAGTTTATTTCGAGCATTTTTTTTGAGTTTATAACGGTTTGAAAGTTATTTGGATCCAAAGTTGAAAAAATGTATAGCTGGATCAAACCACTGGTCCATATGAATTGAAAATTTAACTGCAAAATCTGAGCCCCAAGTTCTTGCATTGGTGGGAATAGATTTTTGAAATAATGTCTAGAAAAAAGTTATAAGCACTTGAATTTTTTTTTTTTTCAAAAAAAAAAATTTTTTATTTGTGATATTGTTTAGAGGAGGGACAGGGCAACAACATTTGTTTAGTGCGTTATTAAATGCTATTTGTTTGAATCGAGATATAGCCTCTCAAACTTTCGAAATTTTTGAAATGTGGTCAAAAATGGACCTTTTTGAAGGCTATATCTCGAAATCAACGAATTGCATCGAATAAAGTATATAGAGGAATTTGTAGCCCCACCCCTCCTTTATATATGCACAAAAATAAGAAATGTTATAGTTGTATTTTTTTTTTTTTTTTTTATTTCGTTTGAAAAGGTTTTTTTAAAAAAATTTTTTTTCGATAGTTGGTCAGTTTTTTTTTTTTTCTCGAGAAAAATCTCTTTAGAAGCTTTTTTGTAGCCCTTAGAATTTGAATAAATAGTCCAACTTTCAGCTCATTTTAAAAAGTGGTTTGGCCCCGCCATCCTTTTGAAAAAGGGTCAAATTTAAAAAAAAAAAAAAAAAAATTAAAAAAAAAAAAAAACTTTTTAAATTAATAGACTCGGAAAAACGCTAGAAATGGACTTTTCTTACGGTAAAAAATCTATATATACAGAAATTTAGGAGAATCGGCTGAAAAATTTAAAAAAAATTGAAAACTTAATTTATTTAAGTATAATTGCCATTTTAACCCGCGGCAAACCCCGTTTCCTTATTTAGCCGGGCCGGAGCATATATATATATATATGTTATATATATATATATATAGATATATATATATATATTATATATATATAATAATATATTATATATATATTAATATATATTTATATTATATATATATATTAATCCGTATGTTATTAATATTCTTGTTTTTTTGGTGTCCTACTTTTTTATGTTTTAATTCGACGTTCAACACATTTTTAAGCTGATTTCCGTCTCTTTATTTTAGGGATAAGATTGAAATAAAATTTTGTTAGTGAGTTTTAATTATAATAAATATATAATATATATATATATATATATAATATATATATATATATAATATATATATATATATATATATATATATATATATATATAATATATTGATCAGATATTGATTAACTCCAATTAATTACATTTTATAATTACATTTTATCATCATTGCATAAATTAATGAGAGGAATGTTACGAAATTCTCTCACACCTCCCCAGGGAGGTGCGTTTCTCAGATATGAGAATCCCTTCTCAATGGTACAGTGTTGGACTCTGGCTGAAAGGTATATGGTTCGATACTAGGTAAAATATTTTCCGAATTCTCCCAACTCTGGTGGTTAAAACAGACCTATGGCTTTTTAAGATATATATATATATATATATATATTATATATTATATATATATATATATATATATATATGTTTCCTCGGTGGGAAAGGCGAGGCCTACCAAACCTACCGAATTGGAAATCTATTTTCATGTCGATGATGACCGACGTGTCCAGATACAGGCGTTTGTAGTGCAAGTCAAAGGAAGTGGGAAAACAATGAGGAGTGTGTCCAGACTTAACCAGTAGAGTATATGTAAGATAGCATAGCGGTTAGTTGGGTCGGAGAGTTGTACAGAGAAGGATGAGAATGTGAGAAAGGCGTGTCGCACGAGCTCTTCTCAAGAGAAGTATGCGCGAGAGTTCAAAGAGCAATGTCTGTGTTTAGCGATAGTAAAGAGAGAGTGCGCAACAATTCGACGGCAGAAAGAGATTGAAGAGAGTTAGTAAGAGCAGGAAGTTGATAGACGAAATGCCCTAGTCTCTACCTTCTCTAGGAGAGCTATGTGTTTGGAACCACTCCAAATGTGCTAGCTACTCCATACAGGGGCGAACAACACCCCTATACAGAGCCAGCAGGTAAGGCGTGAAGAATGCGAACCGCCTGAACACCCAACTTTCTTGTTTAAAAGAGAAGAATGTGATATTTCCAAGAAAGATCACGAGAAAAAAGAACACAAATATAAGAACAATGATAGCTTGAGTTGTGTTTTTCGAAGATTATCATAGTGTGTGAAGTGTGTCGAGTGGAGAGATGAAGAATGAGTTTGAGGCATTGAAAACAACTGTTTCTCTGCCCCAATTTGAATAACGAGAAAGATCAGAATTAGTTGCTCCAAGGCTACCTCTTGAGTTTCAACTGTTTGGGTGGGACTTTTTCAAAATGAAAATAATGAAGGGTGTAATCATCAACATAGAGTGGATGGGAGATGAGTGAGAAAAGTCATTAATGAAAAGTAAAAAGTTGGAGATGGACAGAACCCTGAGGAACACTACGTTAATAGACTTTAAAGGTGAAACGGTACATCTTACAATATATATATATATATATATATATATATATATATATATATATATATATATATATATATATAGATATCAATGAGGATAATTTTACTAATATTTGCTAATTTTTACATTACAAATTTGTCTAGGTTAAGTTAAATTGATTAAAGTTGGTAGGTTATTAGTTAGGTTAGAATATGTTAGGTAGGTTAGTTAAAGTCAGATTTTTAGAAAAATTTAGGCTAGAGAAAGTTAGGTTATGTTAGGTAGACATGGCTATACCTAAATCTAAATTCCTTTTGA
>SEYY01004485.1:7500-22500 GCA_009176605.1 Armadillidium nasatum
ACCAATGTTTGATCTGCCCAGCTAAAGATGCGATAAAGTTAAGAGATCAGTTTCCCAAGGACTACCATCCTCTATTTGCAATTTTCAGATATGTGAGTAATCTTTCAAATTGGAGGCGCAATATAAGGGGAAATTGTTAGCGTACGAATGAGTAGAATTGGTGAGAGAACAAAAACCTTAAGGAAATATCAATATGTGCTTAGATATAAAGGAAGAAAGGCGGCCGTATTGCAACATCTGTTATATAGGGATCTGAAAGAAAATCAGAAACAAAGTTACAGAAAGAAAGATAACGAAAGAGGGATGTTTAGAAATCAAAACTTTTTGCCGGACTCTGTCGAAAGTTTTAACTTTTAAGATGACAGTTGCTTGATCTTGAAGACGACAGTAATTTCGGAAAGCAACTTTTCCGTGGCGAACAATGAGAAAAAAATATACTATAACTAAACCAAAATATATTAGGTTTAGTTGAAAGAAAATTATATAAAATGTACATTTCCGTGAGGGAGATAATCACTTTGACAATTTGAACTTTCCAAAGAACATCCCTCGGAAGCAGTAATCACTAAGGAAATTTAATGTAGTATCACCGCTAATCAACCACTTAACAATACCAAAGGGCGAAAAGGTAAAACAGGATACGTAGATAAGGTAAAAGTAGGAACAAAGAGGTGGAATAAGTTAAACAAAACAGGTTTAGTAGAAGAAATGGAAAGGCAAGAATAATGGATTGATCTGCCAAATTATCAGGGCTACGAGTAAGCGGCTTCTCCGTCTTCTCTAGGTATTGTGGAAAGGTAGGCAAGTTTACAAGTTATATCTTGATAATTAGAGGAAAACCATTGTTGTGGCGATAATTGAAATCACCAAGTATGATGATTACTAAAAAATGAAGATTAGAGATTGTGTTACATTTTGAAGTTTAAACAACCAAAGAATTTAGGATGATCAGTAGAATTGTGAGACAAATAGAAATGCAGTTTAGTATAGTAGTAAAACTAGAGAGAATCCAAATTAGGAACCGATGACATCGTTGCGTTCCTATAGGCAACATATATCATTGGATGAAAAACGAGGATGGAGAAAGAAAGAGGTTACTGAGTTGTGCCTAGTATCAGAACACTTGCGAACCAGAGGTTCATTTAAGAATGAGGGATCAATTTTAGGATTCTCAAAGGCTAGAATTTATTGTATTTTCGTTTAATAACTTTAAGGTGTGATTAGGTAACAGTGCGTGATGTGTGCAATGTAAGGAGAATGTAAGGAGTGCCTAATGAGCAAGCAAACAGACAGTCGTGTGAAGGAAGGTTTGTTAATAAAGTGCGAGTAGAAGAAAACCACTAAATACCTGAGTAAAGCAGTATGTTCCACTCTATCACCACGTGTGACCAATTGGGGTATTTTTTTTTTTTACAGAACGCCACCACTCACGGCAGAGCCCTTTTCAAGGAGGGGGCACACACATAGAGACAAAACGCATTCAAACACACATACACCTAACGCATAGCCCTCAGGTTGGAGCAGACGGAAGCCTTGAAGAGTGGAAGATTAAATGCAGGAGGAAAAATAGATGATGGTAGAGAATTCCACAGAATAGAGGTGGCTGGAAAGAAGGAGGTACCACAACGGGCTAGCCTGGGATTTCCTACGTCCACAAAAAATTGGTGCGAATGCAGGGCACCCCTTGTGCAACGAGGACGACGCAACGGTGGAGGAATGCGAGAGGCCAATTCCCTCGAGCACCTGCCATTGTAGTACCTGTAGAAAAGAGAAAACGCGCCAACGTCACGTCGCAGAGATAAGGGATCAAGAGAATTTGAAAGTAGGGGACAGTTAATTAATCTTTTAGCTTTAGACTCAACCCTATCCAAAAGAGAAGAGGAGCGGAACCCCCTCCCCCCAAATGTGAGAACAGTACTCCATAAAGGGCGAATAAGACCCTTATATATTTGGAGTAACTGCTCAGAAGAAAAAATTTCTCGCAACCTGAACAGAATTCCCAGCTCCTTAGAGACCCCTTTAGCAACCATTGTGATATGTGGTTTCCATGACAGTTTGTTGTTTATGTTTAGACCAAGAATGTTAATGTTATTTACAGGTGAGACGGGAGAGCCATCGAAGAGGATGGGAAAGTTAGGTGTTTTTGAGAGGGAGATGTGAAGAAGTTGAGTTTTTAAAGAGTTGAATTTCACAAGGTTGCTATGACCCCACCGGGAAATCCCATCCAGATCGGCAAGAATAGAATCGGAAAGTTGAAGACGCGAAGCAATTCTAGACACAAAATAAGGATCAGATTTGAAATGAGTAGAAGAATGTAGAGTTGAGTCATCAGCATAAGAGTGAACAGAGTTAGAAGTGCAGTTGAGAAGATCGTTAATTGAAAAGTAAGAATAAGGTTGGAGATAAAACAGAACCCTGAGGAACACCACAGTTGACAGAAAAGGAGGAAGAGGTCGCTCCATCTACAAGTGCCGAAATGGAACGATCTGAGAGAAAACTAGACAAGAGTGAGCAAAGAGAAGGAGGAAACCCAAAGGAAGGGAGTTTGGAGAGCAGCGACGCATGTCATACCCGGTCAAAAGCCTTGGATATGTCAAGCGCCACCACACAAGACTCCCCAAAGTCCCTAAGGGCAGAAGACCATAGATCAGTAAGATTGAAAAGTATGTCACCAGTTGACCTCGAGCGTCGAAAGCCATACTGGTGATCAGAGAGAAGAGATTGAGACTCCAAATGATCCAGGAAATGAGAGTTGAGGAGAGTTTCAAAAATTTTAGACAGAACACAAGTGAGAGCTATAGGTAGATAGTTAGAAGGATCAGAACGACTACCTTTTTTCGGGATCGGCTGAACAAATGCACGCCGCTTCCAGCATTGAGGAAAAGTATTAGTATTAAGGCATAGAGAGTAGAGCTGAACGAGCAACAGGCGCTAACTCGGAAGCACACTCCCTCAGAACACGAGGGGGAATGCCATCCGGGCCACTGGCCTTACTGACGTTCATAGATTTCAGGATCCCATGCACCCGATCATGAGTAATTACAGGTAGAGACATGGGACACCTGAGAGGAGAAGGAGTAGGAGGAGGGATGCCAGAATCGAGCAGGGTGGAATTAGATGAAAAAAGGAGGCCGAAGAGATTAGCCTTTTCAGAAGGAGTGTTAGCTACAGAACCATCAGATCGAATAAGAGGAGGAAAGGCAGATTTACAGAAGTTGTTAGAGATATTTTTGACAAGAGGCCAGAAATTTTTATCAGTAGGAGAAGCCATGGAGGTCAGCGCACTTTCTTTTTATGAAAGTACGCTTAGTCCGTCGAAGAACATCCCTGCAACGATTCCGAGCTGAATGAAAATTAGCAAGAGTGATAGTTATTCACATCGTTTGAGATGTTGCTACATCTTTCCCCATATAAGCTTATAAGACGTATCTATATTTCTTAAAAATTTTGTTTTCGGTTTTAGAACTATAAATTTTTTATCGCAGCTGATTTTTTTATTTGGGGGCAATGTTGTAAGGTCAAATTTGACCAGGCATAAATCTTACTTCTTAAAATATATACGATGATGTAAGTGAGCTATAGGCAGTATTGGGTGCGAGACTATTTTCAGTTTTGATCACGGTGTGTGTCTAATAAGGTAAATAGAAATGATCATCAAAGAATTACGAAACATATGGATTAAAAACCCTTATTTGAAGATCAAAATGTCAGCTGCAGAACTTTTTAAATAAAATCTTTATTTTCGTTATACCTTGAGAAAATTAAAAATCTCACAACACTAATTCTTCTCTGTAATCTTGAAAATTTTGATTAATGTAAAAATAAAGAGGCAAAGGAAGAGGAATATTAATTCCCCCAAAATATTAATATCCAATTTTTATGTATCAAATGAAAAACTTTTTTGATTGAGAAATTCATCGAGATTTTAATTTCCGGTTGAGGCTTCAACCCTCTCTCTTCCTTTTTTTGTCATTTTCCAGTCTTAGTTCTTCTTCTTCTTTCACTTCTACTCTCTTTCTCTTTTTCTTGGATCACATTTTTCTCATCATTTTTCCTTTGTCTCAACACCTCATTTATCAAATGTGTTTAAAAGGTAAAAGAAAGGTCAAAGCAAGTTCTCGAGAGGATGTTGTCATTTTGTGTTAATTTTTAAGCTTAGTTTAAGGGATTTCATTATCAATAAAAATAAAACATTTTATCAATAACAAATATTTATTTTTTTATTTATTTTAGAAATATATTTTATCTATTTATAATAATAAATAAAAACTTGACTTTTTACCTTTATTTCTTTCGATACGATTTCCTTTTCAAATTAATTAGCAATAAATTATAATTTGCTTTTCTTAATTTACAATAAAATATATATAAAAAAAATAAAAAATAATGGTCACCTGTTGTTGTAATTTATTGTACCTATAAAATTTCAAAAACATTTCGCATTTAAAAATTTAAAAGAAAAAAGTGATACAACTACTTCGTATTCTATTTGATATAATAATAATAATAATAATAATAATAAAAAAAAGAATAAGAATAAGAATAAGAAAAATAAAAAGAAAAGGAAGAAGAAGAAGAAAAAGAAGAGGTAGAAGAAGAAAAAGAAAAAGAATAAGAATAAGAATAAGAATAAGAAAAAGAAAACGAAAAAGAAAAAGAAAAAATAAGAGTAAGAATAAGAATAAGAATAAGAAAAAGAAAAAGAAAAGGTAGAAAAAGAAAAGAAGAAGAAGAAAAAAAGAAGAAGAAGAAGAAGAAGAAGAAGAAGAGTGATGATAATGATGATGATGATAATGGTATGAAGCAGCATTCGGCAACTGTGTGACAATAAGTCATTTCTCCTTCAACTTATTTGAAAGATTGAACTTAATTTATAGTCTACATAAATCCATTTCGTATTTTTTTTCAAAAGAATAAAATAAATAAAAAAACTTGAACATTTGCGAACAAGCAATAAATTAAATATTTTTTACTTTTGATTTCTGAAAATAATATATATATATATATATATATATATATATATATATATATATATATATATATATATATATATATATATATATATATATATATATATATATATATATATATATATATATATATATATATATGTATATATGCTTAGAGAAAACTTTAATACAAATAAATATGATATTTTTATCCAAACTGGATGAAGTTGGAAGAAGCACAATGTTGTCAGATGATTTATTGAATATCTTCAACATTTTTCAAGAATAATAACTTAATGAAATGGAATGAGGCAGGAAATGATGTAAATGCTAGAATGATTGTTCTTGAAAATAGTTTCTTTTTTAAATTAAATCGAAATGAATGAAAATTGTTAGGGTTGGGTGAAAGGCCCAAGGGAATCCTGGTTCTTCATTACATTTTCCTTTTTCCTTTTAAAAATTTGTTGGAGTTGCTCCGGAGGTCAAATGCACCGAGGAATTAAGTCTTCCCCCCCCCTCGAAAAAAAAAAAAAGGTTAAGGGTCAGATGGATTAAGATGTTTATTAATTTACCTTTAAAATAATAAAAATGAAAAAGAAAGAACTTCACTTATGTTTTTAATATTGTTTATATTGAATACACATATATTTATTTTAAAAATTTATTTTAAAACTCAATTTTACGTAAATTATTTTATGAAAATTTAATTGCCATATCTCTTTAAAAGAATGATGCTGACAGTCACTTTATTAAATGTTATAATAAATTTCAGAAGCTTTTCATTTTTCAATATACAAATTCAGTAATCAGACAGGAACCTTAGCCCGATGAAATACTTTTCCACCAAACATAAAAGAAAAATGAATGAATTTTCCTGAAGAGCTCAAATTTATAGAATTAATAAGCTAGATTTGAATAATTTAATTAGAAATCTCAGTATTTTAAACCAGTCGTCAGATTTAATACTTATGGTTTTCTATTCTAGTCCTAACTTTTTGCAAGAATGAAATAAAGGATCAGGTTGCTAGCCCTGTCACCTTATATATATTACCCCGAAAAATTGTCCGAACCTCGGATGAAATCCTTGGATAAGGTTCTAAATAATAAGCTGATTGTCTTGAAACAATATTTTACGTTACATGCATGTGTATAGGTATACCGTACAAACGTTTACGTTCCTAAGTTGCAGCGATACGAAGACGGTGTGTTGGCAAGATGCCGAGATCCATAATAAGGTATGAGTTGAAAAAACAATTAACTCCAATTGTGATTAGTTGTACTAGTTAACCTTAATGTCTCAAAGTTGCGGAACAGCAGTTATATCGTATATGGTAGTGGAGTTTTAATGGAAAAGGCTACCAGTCATTTGTCAACTGATGTATGTGTCATGAAAGTAGCATTGGCAGCAGAAGGTCACAGTCATCGTTACCTCTGACGTAGGTTACTGGTTTGCGCATACAAGCATCGGAAAAGTCATAAATAGGTATGAGTAGACACCGTATACGACCCGGGCAAGCAGATACTACACTCGACAGCACGTCGTAAAGACTGACTTATAGGGTAATGCGTGATGCAGGAGCGCTTCTCAACTGCAAGAAGCCTCCAGAGACAATTGACGCAGGTACACTGAATAAGTGTAAGTATTGATATGGTTCGAGAACGGCTTCGCAAACACGGATATCGGCCACGAAGGTCTTCAAGAGGTCCACCTCTCACGAGAGGTCATCGAAAGCCTACCCCTTAACTTTTTTTTTCTTCACCGAACTTGTCCAAATTTTGAGGGCTCTAGAAAAAGGGTATAATTAAAGTTCGATTGTGAGAAAATTTAGATATCTATACTTAAAAACACGGTTGTGAGGTAAAATGCAAAAATAAAGTTTATAAATTTTGAATTTTTTTGGATCAAATTTAAAAACATCATGACTATTTATTTCGGATAGAAATCAGAAATGTTTTTCGAGAGAATCCTTTCCTGTAGAGTTCCAGAAAATTTTACCACCTTTGTTCAAGAAATAAGTAAAACAGTGAAGGTCCAAAATTGAACTAAAAAGCATGCTTCACTGGTTATTTTTTATAACGTGTTTGATTCTTGATATATATATTGTCCATATTTTCAGGAAATTGTAGAAGGAACGATATATCAAAAGTTCGATTATGAGACATTTTAGATATCTGTTCCTGAAAAAGAAGTTATGATGCTTTGAAATTTCGAAAAAAAAATCTAAAGATCCAAACTTTCTTTTTTTTTTAATTTTACTTCATAACGTGTTTTTAGGGATATATATCTAAAAAGTCTCACGATAGAACTTTAGCTATATCCTTCTTCTAGAGTTCCTGAAAATTAGACAAGTTCGGTCAAGGAAAAGCTATGCCCGAAAAAGTGAAAGGGTAAATATCTCCGAATCTATAAAAGTTACAGAAATTGAACAAGAATTCGGAAATGCGTATCTTGCCTAATAATAGATCGATTCCAGTTATTATTATTATTATTTTTTATACTTTATATAGTAAAAATTTCATTGCAGAATTTAAAAATAGGCAAAAAAATTTCCAAACCTTTTTGACTGAAAATTTAGGATAGAGACTGTATTAGGTTACAGAATAGGGTTTGCTGTCAGAGCACTTAAGAAAGTTAATTTCAGTTAAGAAAAAGATATGAGTCTTGAAGATGATTGGTAGTTTTCGGAAAAGTAGAAATTAGACAAAATACAGCGAAGGTTGCAGAAATAATGAAAGAAGAAACTAATCACCTGGGGAAGCCGGCAGTGAAGTTTCGGTGGCACCATCCCCATGATCGGAGGCCGACAACTCTCAAGTGATGATGGTACGTAGAGTGGATAAGAGGCAACGTTTGAATGACACCCCTCGAATTATCTCCGAGGTTGCTTTATGTTGCGCCATTTTAATTTTGTTTCAAAAAGATTAAGTAAGAAGAAATACTTATAAATTTGTAAGGTACTGTACATGTGAAGAAGGAAATTGTATTATTTGCATAAACACTTCAACACGGGTCGAGGGTACACTAGAGACCCTGTGAGAAGGTGAAATGCGAAAAAGTAATGGTCTAGTTCATCATATCACTCAGATGATTATGCCAAGTGGGGAGTACTACCTTCACTTAGAGCTACCCTACTTCTTCCCCATATATATATATATATATATATATATATATATATATATATATATATATATATATATATATATATATATATATATATATATATATATATATATATATATATATATATATATATATATATATATATATATATATATATATATATATATATATATATATATATATATATATATATATATATATATATATATATATATATATATATATATATATATATATATATATATATATATATATATATATATATATATATATATATATATATATATATATATATATATATATATATATATATATATATATATATATATATATATATATATATATATATATATATATATATATATATATATATATATATATATATATATATATATATATATATATATATATATATATATATATATATATATATATATATATATATATATATATATATACTCCTCCGGTGAGCAAAGGCCAGAGGCCTAGCAAATCCCACCGGAGTTGGGAAAAATCTATCCTGGTCGATGGTGGCCGACATGTCCAGATACATGGCGTTTGAAAGTATGCAAGTCAAAGGAAGTTGGAAAAACAGATAAAGGGAATGTGTTCCAGACTTTACCATTAGAGTATATGTAAGATTGTGCATAGCGGTTAAGTCTGGGGTCAGAGAGTTGGACAGAGAAAGGATGAGACTGTGTAGAAAGGAGCGTCGCACGAGCTATTCTCAATGGAGGAGGTATGCAACGAAAGAGTTCAGAGGAGCAGTGTCCATTGTAATAGGAGATAGTGAGAGTGACACAACAATTCGACGGGCAGAAAGAGATTGGAGAGAGTTAGTAAGAGCAAGAGAGTTGATGAAGACGAAAAGCCCTAAACTCCACCTTCTCAAGCATACTCCATACAGGGACGAACAACACTCCTATACAGAGCAAGCAACTGGGGTGGCGTGAAATAATTTTGGAGGCGCCTCAGAACACCCAACCTCTTAGAAGCTTGTTTAGAAAGAGTAGTAATGTGATCTTTCCAAGAAAGATCACGATAAAAGGATACGCAAAGAATGTTAAGAACAGATGAAGGTTTAAGTTGTGTGTTTTCGAAGAAGACATTATAGTTGTGTGGAAGATTGTGTCGAGTGGAGAGATGGAGGAATTGAGTTATTGAGGCATTGAAAACAACCATGTTTTCTCTGCCCCAATTTGAAATACGAGAAAGATCAGAGGTTAGTTGCTCCAAGGCTACCATTCTCGAGTTTATCAACTGCTGTTGGGTGGAACGTTTTAGAAACTGGAAGGAGTAATGAAGGGTGGAATCATCAGCATAGGAGTGGATAGGTGAGGTAATAGAAAGATCATTAATGAAAAACAGCAAAAGTGTTGGAGATAGGACAGAACCCTGAGGGATACCACAATTAATGGGTTTAAAAGAAGAACGTTGGCCGTCTACAACAGCTGCTATAGAACGACCGAAAAGGAAATTAGGGAGAAGATCACCAGAGAGAAGGATAGATACCGAAAGAGGGAAGCTTAGAAATCAAAGCTTTGTGCCTGACTCTATCGAAGGCTTTCGATATGTCTAGCGCCACAGAAAAAGATTCACCGAAATGCCGAAGAGCGGAGGACCAAGAGTTAGAGAGAAGGGAAGAAGATCACCAGTCGAGAGCGTTTCTTACGAAAGCCATACTGACGATCAGAGATAAGATTGGAAGAATTGAGATGTTTCCAAATCTTCTTATTAAGGATAGATTCGAAAACTTTAGAGAGAACGGAGGTCAAAAAAATTGGACGGTAGTTAGAGGGTTGAGAAGGATTCCCCTTCTTCGGCACAGGTTGAATGAACGCACGTTTCCAGCAAGAAGGGAAGGTTGAAGTAGAGAGACAAAGATGAAATAGTTTACCAAAGCAGGGTGCAAGCTCGGAAGCACAAGTTTTGAGAACCACAGGAGGAATATCCATCGGGACCATACGCCTTCTTAGTATTAAGCTCAGAGAGAGCAGAAATGACATCTTTAGAAGAAATTCTAATTTTAGGCATAATTGAGTTGGAGGGGGTTGAAGGAGGAGGAATAGCTCCGGAATCGGCTAAGGTAGAGTTAGAGGCAAAAGTTTGAGCAAAGAGTTCAGCTTTAGAAGAAGGTAAAACAGCAGTTGTGCCGCCGGAAAATACTAAAGGAGGGAAAGAGGAAGAAGCAAAGTTAGAGTTGACATTTTTTGCAAAATGCCAGAAAGAGCGTGAAGAAGAGGAACCAGGAAGATTATTGCATTTTCTACGGAGAAAAGAGTTTTTAGTGTTACGAAGGATAGATTTTGCACGATTCCGGAATGAAATATAAGTAGCATGAGTTTCTGGAGTTTGAAGACGATGGTAATCCCTGAAGGCAACATTCCTGCGTCGGATAGCACGAGAACAAGCAGAGTTAAACCAAGGTTTGTTAGGTTTAGTAGAAGGGAAGGAAAATGGAATGTATGCCTCCATGCCAGAGAGAATCACCTTAGTAATGAGTCCTGCACACTCCGAGGGACTCCTCCCACGGAAGCAATAATCATTCCACTTGAAATCAAAGAAGTACGACCGCAAGTCCGACCAACTTGCGGCACCGAAATACCACAAACGTTTCCTTTCAATAAAAGGGGGTCTTTCCTGCGGAAGACTTGAAGAGATAGAAGAGGATACAGAGATAAGAAGGTGATCGGGGGAACTCAGTAGAGGAAAGAGTTTAACAGCATAAGGAGAAGGATTAGAAGTTAGAAAAAGGTCAAGAATGTTGGGTTCATCTCCAAGACTATCAGGGATACGAGTAGTGAGCTGCACCAACTGCTCAAGGTCGTTTGTGGATAGGGAAATGGAGGGCACGTTTAGAGCTTACACACACACACACACACACATATATATATATATATATATATATATATATATATATATATATATATATATATATATATATATATATATATATATATATATATATATATATATATATATATATATATATATATATATGTAGGGGGAGGACGTAGCGCCGTCTGAAGCGATGCAAGTACCCCCCATTGGGCATAACCCACGGAGTGATGGGATGGGTTAGACCATTCCATTTCACTCCGTTGCCCTTTTTGGTCGTTCATTTTTGCGTTTCACCTTCTCTGGGGGTCTCTAGCGTACCTCCACCCCACTCTGGAGTGTCGATGCTCCAACTACCTCTCCTCCCCGATTCTTCACACGTTCCCACATTTTACAAGCGCTTACTCTTGCATTACCTTTTAAAAAGAAATCAAAATGGAGAAACCTACAGATGCCTCGGAGATGCTGCGAGGGGCGGCATCCAAAGAATGCCACTCATCCACCCCTCACCCCATCATCATTTGGGAGTTGGCGGCCTCCGATGATGGGGATGGTGCCTCCATGACCCGGCGTCCGGCTTGCCCCGGTGCACGGTCTTCTTTTTTCATTAATTTCTGCAACATTCGCGGTCTTTTTACTAATTTCCCTTTTGTCGAACACCATCTCTCTTCTTCTAAACCTCATCTCCTACTTTCTAACCGAAACTCAGTTGCTTGAGTGTGCTGACAGCAAACCTTATTCTGTTACCTCCTACTGTCTCTATCCTCAATTTTCAGCCAAAGGCGGTTGTTGCGCATATGTGCGCAATGATGTTATTTGCTCTCGTGTCTCTAATTTGGAGTCTCCTGAATTTTCTACCTTATGGCTAAAGCTCTCTTGCAATTCTACTACTAAATTTATTTGTTCTGTTTATTTATCTCCTAACTCTACTGACTATCCAAAATTCTTCGACTATTTAAACTCCAAAATAGAGCACATTCTATCTTCTTCTCCTTTCTCCGAAATCATCGCTTTAGGTGATTTCAATGTTCACCACCGCCAATGGCTTTCATCTAGTTCTCATGATCCAGCCGGTGAACTCGCCTACAACTTTTCTATCCAGAACAACCTTGAGCAGTTGGTGCATCTCCCTACCCGTATCCCTGACCGTCTTGGTGATGAACCCAACATACTTGATCTTTTCCTTACTTCTTATCCTTCTCCTTATACTGTTAAACTCTTTCCTCCTCTGGGTTCATCCGATCACCTTCTTATCTCCGTATCTTGTTCCTGTCTCTTCAAGTCTTCCGCAAGAACGGCCTCCGCCTTCGGCGAGGAGACGTTTGTGGCACTTCGGTGCTGTTAACTGGTCTGACTTGCGGTTGCACTTCTCTGATTTCCCATGGAATGATTATTGCTTTCGTGGGAGGGGTCCCTCGGAGTGTGCTGAGCGTATAACCGAGGTGATTCTCTCTGGCATGGAGGCGTACATTCCATATTCTTTCCCTTCTACTAAACCTAACAAACCTTGGTTTAACTCTACTTGTTCTCGCGCTATCCGCCGTAGGGATGCTCCCTTCAGAGATTACCGTCGTCTTCAAACTCCAGAAACTCATTCAATTTATATTTCATCCCGGAATCGTGCAAAATCTATTCTTCGAGATACCAAAAACTCTTTTCTCCGCCGCAAATGCAATAATCTTTCTGGCTCTTCTTCCTCTCGACCTTTCTGGCATTTTGCAAAAAATGTCAACTCTAACTTTGCTTCTTCCTCTTTCCCTCCTCTAGTCTCTTCTGATGGCACAACTGCCATTTTACCTTCTACTAAAGCTGAACTCTTTGCTCAAACTTTTGCTTCTAACTCTACTTTAGACGATTCCGGAGCTATTCCTCCTCCTTCAACCCCTCCAACTCATTTATGCCTAATATTGTAATTTCTTCTAAAGATGTCATTTCTGCTCTCTCTGAGCTTAACACTAAGAAGGCGTATGGTCCTGATGGTATTCCTCCTGCGGTTCTCAAAACTTGTGCTTCCGAGCTTGCACTCTTTGGTAAACTATTTCGTCTTTGCCTTTCTACTTCGACCTTCCCTTCTTGCTGGAAACGAGCGCTCATTCAACCTGTGGCGAAGAAGGGGGACCCCTCTCAGCCCTCTAACTATCGTCCTATTTCTTTAACCTCCGTTCTTTCTAAAGTTTTCGAATCTATCCTTAACAGGAAGATTTGGAAACATCTCAATTCTTCCAATCTTATCTCTGATCGCCAGTATGGCTTTCGTAAAGAACGTTCTACTGGTGATCTTCTTTCCCTACTTTCTGACTCTTGGTCCTCCGCTCTTCGGGATTTCGGTGAATCTTTCGCTGTGGCGCTAGACATATCGAAAGCTTTCGATAGAGTCTGGCACAAAGCTTTGATTTCCAAACTTCCCTCTTTCGGAATCTATCCTTCTCTCTGTGACCTTCTCTCTAATTTCCTTTCCGGTCGTTCTATAGCAGCTGTTGTAGACGGCCACCGTTCTTCCTATAAATCTATAAATAGTGGTGTTCCTCAAGGATCTGTCCTTTCTCCAACTCTTTTTCTAATTTTCATCAATGACCTTCTCTCTATTACTTCGTCTCCTATACACTCCTATGCCGATGACTCCACCCTTCTTTACTCCTTTCAATTTGAAAGACGTCCCTCCCAACAGCAGTTGATAGATTCAAGAAGGATGGCCTTGGAACAACTGACCTCTGATCTTTCTCGTATTTCAAATTTGGGCAGAGAAAACATGGTCGTTTTTAATGCCTCAAAAACTCAATTCCTCCATCTTTCTACTCGACACAACTATGATATCTTCTTCGAAAACCTTCATATGTCCTCAATATTCTCGGAGTTTCCTTTTTCGTGATCTTTCTTGGAAAGATCACATTATTTCTCTTTCTAAACAAGCTTCTAAGAGGTTGGGTGTTCTGAGGCGCCTTCGTGTTTTTTTTACGCCACCCCAGTTGCTTGCTCTGTATAGGGGTGTTGTTCGCCCCTGTATGGAGTACGCCTTTCACATCTGGGGTGGTTCCACACACACAGCTATTCTAGAAAAGGTGGAGTCTAGGGCTTTTCGTCTCATCAATTCTCCTGCTCTTACTAACTCTCTCCGGTCTCTTTCTTCCAGTCGAATTGTTGCATCACTTTCTCTTTACTATCGCTATTACAACGAACAACACTCTTCTGAACTCTCACGTCGCATACCTCCTCCATTGAGAAGGGCTCGTGCGACACGACATTCTACACAGTCTCATCCTTTCTCTGTCCAACTCTCCGACCCCAGACTTAACCGCTATGCTCACTCTTACATGTACTCTACTGGTAAAGTCTGGAACACACTCCCTTTATCTGTTTTCCCAACTTCCTTTGACTTGCACACTTTTAAACGCCGTGTATCGGGTCACGTTGGCCATTAGTGATCTGGATCCGGAATGTTCCCCAAACTCTGGTGGAATTTGGTAGGCCGCCGGCCTTTGCCCACCAGAGGAGACATAAAATATATATATATATATATATATATATATATATATATATATATATATATATATATATATATATATATATATATATATATATATATATATATATATATATCATCCCTAGTAGACAATGGCCAGAGGCCTACTAATTTCCACTAGAGTTAGAGTAACGCAGGAACCTGGTAGCTAAACTCCGACATGTTCCGAGATAGGGCTCTAGTTAAAGGAAGTTGTGAAACAGATAAAGTGACGTGCACCAGAATTTACCAGTAGAGTACAAGTATGGCTGAGCATAGCGATTAATTCTGGGATCATAAAGTTGGACAGAGAATTATCAGACTGTGTATGAAAGCATGTCGCACGAACCCTCCGCAATGGAGGGGATATGAGACAGGAGAGTTCAGAATAGCAGTGTTCATTGTAATAGGATAGTATAGATAAAGTGACGCAACAATTCAGTGGGAAGAATGCCTGGAGTGAATTAGTGAACAAATGAGTTTATAAAGCGATAAGCTCTAGACTCCACCTTGAAAAGGAGAGCTGTATTAGTGAAACCACCCCAGATGTGTGAGGCGTACACCATACAAGGGCGAACAAAAACTCAATAAAG
>SEYY01004485.1:27500-40817 GCA_009176605.1 Armadillidium nasatum
AAGGGTATATCTAAAGTTCCATCGTGAGATATTTTAGATATCCATTCCTAAAAAAAAGTATTGATGTTTTGAAATTTGAAAAATAAAAATTTTCAAAATTTTCTTAAAAACTTCTTTTTTATTTTACTTCACAACGTTTTAAGAGATGGATATCTAAAATGTTTCAAGATGAAACTTTAGTTATAGCCATCCTTCTAGAATTTCTGAAAATTTAGATAAGTTTAGTCAAGAAAATAAAAGTTATATCGAAAAATTGAAGGGGTATGTTTTCAAAATCTATAAAAGTTACAGAAATTTGACAAGAATTCGAAATGCTCATCTCGACCAATAATGGAGAGATACCAAATTTTTTTTTTCGTACTTTATGCAGTAAATATTTTATTCCAGAATATAATTATCGACAAAAAATATCTTAAAGTTAACAAATTAAGATTTAAGAAATGTTTTACTAATGTAAAATATTTACATATGTACTTGAAGCAAAAATCAGAAATAAAATTTTCAAAGGTAAGGAAATACAAATGCATGGCTTTTATTTATTAATAGGAGGAAATATAGTAAATAAAACTCGTAATATTCCACAGAATTCAAAGATAAAAGATTCGAGCTGTATAGAAACCGCCCACATACATCCACTCACACCCACTCACATATTCTCACGCCAACTCAGGATTACACTCTCACCTCAAAATATTCCAAACTCTACCTTTGACAAGATTTTTCCAGTATCAAAGCTGAATATCATAAATACAAAACTAATGAGCAAATATTTGGAAGCCGAATATCATAAATACAAAACAAGCACAAACATACATACATACATACATACATACATATACATACATACATACATACATACATACATACATACATACATACATACATACATACATACATACATACATACATACATACATACATACATACATACATACATACATACATACATACATACATACATACATACATGCATTAATATATATTACAAATCTAATTTTAGCAGTTTAAATAAAAACTTTAAACAAAGATTGCATTGACGCATATTTAAAATAATAAAATACCAAACTTTACCTGATAATATAAATTACTTTTCTTCAAATATGTATGATAATAAGTAAATAAATATTTAAATTTAATAGTTTAAAAAATTTAAATTTCAGAATAGAAATTTTTTAATTTGAATTCGAATTTTGCACTTTAAATCATTGTAATTTCGTACGAATATAACTATAAAATTTTTCCCTTTAAAACTGTTTTTAATATCGTTTATTATATGATATTAAAATCAGTTCTAAGAGAAAAATATGTATGGTTATGTTCTTACGAAATCACAGTAATTTAAAACACTAAATTCGAAATCAAATTCAAAATTTTTTATTTGAATTTAACCTTTCGCATTCCACCGCCTTGCTTCGCCCTCGTACCAAAATGGGTGCCTTACTTGCATATAAGCTTTGTGTTAGTATTGCAAATTCTAGGCTTGAGCGTTGTGATACCTCCTTCTTTTCAACCATGTCTGTTCTGTGGAACTACCTACCTTCTTCTGTTTTTCTTCCTGTATTTAATCTACCTCTCCTTAAATCCTTTGTCTTTACTCACCTGAGGATTCTACGTTAGACATGGGATTAGATAGCTTTTCTTTCATTCTATAATTATGCCTTCCTCCTCAAAAAGGCTCTGCCCGTGAGTAGTGGTAAGGTAATTTCAATAATATCTTAAAAGGGTGACTAATTGCAACTTAATAATAATAATAATAATATTAATAATAATAATAACAATAATAATAATAATAATAATAATAATAATAATAATAATAATAATAATAATAATAATAATAATAATAATAATAATAATAATAATAATAATAATAATAATAATAATAATAATAATAATAATAATAATAATAATAATAATAATAATAATAATAATAATAATAATAATAATAATAATAATAATAATAATAAAAATAATTTCAATATTCACAGTTTATTCAGAGGAATGTACATTTACAATAATAATAATAATAATTTGTTAGCTATCCAGTTCTCTGAAAAGTGGCTTCTAAGGGGATACGTATTGGTTTCCATTGAGCCCCAAAATTTAGTCGATAAATAGTTCTTCAATTTATTTTAATAACAAATAAAATACAAATATGATGCAAATAATATAACAAACAATCCTAATATTACTAATAATATTACAAAAAAGAAGTGAAGATAGCAATAATAATAACGATTAAAACAAAACTAAGACTAAAATATATATATATATATATATATATATATATATATATATATATATATATATATATATATATATATATATATATATATATATATATATATATATATATATATATATATATATATATATATATATATATATATATATATATATATATATATATATATATATATATATATATATATATATATATATATATATATATATATATATATATATATATATATATATATATATATATATATATATATATATATATATATACTATACATCACTGTAAGAGTTTACAGAAATATTGGTAATCTTTTTACCTTTAATCTTTATTCATTTTTAAATTACGAAAATCATAAAACAAAAAAATCATCGTATACTTAATACGTATTGATACAAAACTAAAAAGGGCTTCTGTGGGAGCGAATTCGTGCTCTCAGCCCAAAAGTTATACTAATAATAATAATAATAATAATAATAATAATAATAATAATAATAATAATAATATAATAATAATAATAATAATAATAATAATAATAATAAATAATAAAATTTTTTTTTTTTTTTTTTTTTTTTTTTTTAATATATTATATATTATTTTATATATATATATATATATATATATATATATATATATATATATATATATATATATATATATATATATATATATATATATATATATATATATATTATATATATATATATATATATATATATATATATATATATATATATATATATATATATATATATATATATATATATATATATATATATATATATATATATATATATATATATATATATATATATATATATATATATATATATATATATATATATATATATATATATATAGATAGATAGATAGATAAATAGATAGTGCCTTGAAATACTCATGTAAATATTTATGTTAAAAAGTAACAAGAAAAGTGTTACTTAAATGTATTAAAATTAAATTCGGAGAGTAAAAAACATTTGTAAATATTTATGTAAAAAAAAATGTGCTTGCAAGTTCTTGCATAAGTCTTTCACTAAACGAATAAAAGCCGCATTAAATTCAAGACTAAAATTGAAAATTACACAAGCAGAAGTAAAAAGAAATCTGAAAACCAAAAACAGAGGGAAAGAACAACAACCAAGCCACGAGCCAAAAGACTCAAGCTCATTCTGCAAGAATTGGAGTAGCGACGACATCGCTCTTCAATACAAACAAGGTAAGGCCAAGTCACGGAGAAAATTAGAAATAAGAAAATTAAATATTTGCAAATGCATAAATAAATATAGAAAATCTTTTGATGTATTTATATATATATATATATATATATATATATATATATATATATATATATATATATATATATATATATATATATATATATATATATATATATATATATATATATATATATATATATATATATATATATATATATATATATATATATATATATATATATATATATATATATATATATATATATATATATATATATATATATATATATATATATATATATATATATATATATATATATATATATATATATATATATATATATATATAATTTGTTTTTGTGATTTCAGGTTTGAATCTAGGATACCTTTTAATTGTAAAAACTCTTCTGACAATATTCATTTTGTTTGTTCTGAGGTGACATTTTCTGCCCAAAAACGATGAATTACTCCAACCATAAAGACAGCATATCGCCACTATTTCGGTATCCAGTTAGGGGATCAGGACAAGCCCTGGTCACTGCATATTGTCTGAAATTCATTTGCTGTGAAGCTACGTGGATGGTTGAACAGAAAAGTACATTCAATGTCACTTGCTATCCCAATGATTTGGGGTGAGCCTTCAAATCACGTAAACGATTGCTATTTCTGCATGATATCTCCCCTCCAGCATGGCATGTCAAGAAAAAAAGCAGACTGTTGAATACCCCAACATCCCGTCAGCCATTCGACTAGTTCCACATGGAGATATACTACCTGTACCACTTCCTCCAGAAGATGTAGACGAAGAGTGTGGAAGGGAGAAATCACCGCATTCTTCATCATCACTAGATCCTGATTTTATGCCAAAAACTGAACTGTCGAGTGAGCCACAAATGTTTGGTCAGGCTGAATTAAATGATTTAATTCTAGACTTGGACCTATTTAAAGACAAAGCAGAGATTCTGGCAAGAAGGCTTCAACAACGGAGTCTTCTACTGCGTAATGTTTAAAGTGTCTCTGTACAGGACTCGACAAAAAGATTTGAGTCAGTACTTTAGAAAAGAAAATACTCTTGTTGCCAGCTGTAATGTGACTGGTTTGATAACAGCTTTACATACTAATAATAATAATAATAATATCTCCAGCAGTAATAATAGTAAATATGCTACAATACTGCTATGAGTGCGTAATATGGTTTGTATTACAGGAATATCTACAGCATATGTAATAATAATAATAATAATAATAATTAACAATAATAATAATAGAGATTGAATGCTGCATCAATGCTAAATGTTATTTCTTATATTAATTTTAAAGTATGCGTTCTTTAAATAGGTTAATGAAAGAACCACAATGGTTGTTTCAAAGTTTATTTATCCTTGTGTTTATCCGCTGTATATATGAATAATGAAAATCAAATTTCCGAGATGCGTAATTTAGAAATGATGTTGCCTGCATACTTTTATGCCATTAAAGTATATGCAACTATTTATGGGCTCAAATATTTATGACCATCCTCAACACAAAGGGTCGCGTTTTAAAAGGACCCTTGGAGAAATGCTGCAAAGATCAAAATCTTCCCTTGACGTCTTCATAGAAGCTGATATTTTTCCATTACGTGTAGGTGAACCAAGACTCTACTGTTAAGAGTACATGACTTTATTGCGATATTACTCAATTTTCACTGGCCTATATAAACTGCATTCCGATGGCCCGAGGTTCACCGATTAGAAGAGTAATGATGAAAGGCCATCTAAAATCCCTTCCAGCTTCTTAAAATCTCCTTTGATCTGTATGGTCGGGAAAGAGCATATCTCTAACTCAATGCAGCAGGTGTGATAGCTGGCTGAACGCTCATTTAGACTGGCAGAACTGACAGATGGAGGTAGACATCTGGCAACTGTGCAACATAATATTCTACTATTGCTGCCAGTCTCCTAGAACCTAAGGAGGATTCGACATACTATCAATTGGTTGACACCCAATCGCTTAGTCACTTTTCTCTGGAAAAGGTTTATTTCCAATGGTGTGATTGCCTTGACCTCAAGTTTCTCTTTTCTTGCTAAGAGTATGTCCATTCTTCAGATCTGAAGGCCAAATGAAAAGTTAGCATATATATATATTATATATATATATATATATATATATATATATATATATATATATATATATATATATATATATATATATATATATATCTTGTGAGGTTTCTAACCTAGGTAATCCCTTTTCCACAGGTTGTGTTGCATGTTGTCTTGTGATAATCTAGGAGCACCGATGTTTTTTGTGCATGTCGCTTTTGCTTGGCTTGATAATCCCATTATCTTACCCTTCCTGTATCTATCTAAGATAAGTTCTGGACCATATGACCTTTCGTGTCATATGTCCTCATTTTTTTCTATTATTATATATATATATATATATATATATATATATATATATATATATATATATATATATATATATATATATATATATATATATATATATATATATATATATATATATATATATATATATATATATCTTCTTTCTTTCAGGCCTTTTTTCATAAATTCTATGAGCGTACATTTCATATATAATTATTTACATTTCATATATATTAAAATAGTGGTAATATTGATAATATTGTATCGGAGATATAGAAGTAGAAGTGTTGATAATCCCATTCCTATTTCCATCAAGTTTATATACACTTAGGACCCTTGCAGCTGAAAGGGGTAAATAAAATATACTTTTGGTGTTTTGTCGGTAATCTTTTGAATACACCTATGAAAAATTCTTAATGTAATTTCTATTGCAGTTCCTATACTGGATTCGATACTTCGAACGTATATCTTATGTTGGAATTCATAAAACATTCTTAAATTCAATCGATAATAAATCCAACTTAACGACGAAAAGGGGAATAACTTGGATCTCATTCCGATCGACGCCAAATTATCCTTCCATAACACAAATTTAAGTATTGTTAATCTAAATTATTGGTAATACGGTTAAATTAGAATTACAACGAGAGAATTCGGATAATTGCTGATAATAAATTTCAATTTAAGAAAAAAGAAAATTTGTTTTTTATATTATTATTGTTTTTTTTTGTTGTAAATTGTGTAAAAAGGACGTTAATCATAATCCTATTTATAAGTAAAGTTAAAAATTAGGTACGTGTGTTTGAATAAATCCTTGTACTTAGCTGTCCAAGTATCCTGTGTTACGAACTTTGATCTGAAATGCTTTTGTAATCAACCAGTTCACTTAATTAAGAAAGAAACAAATAAATTAAATAATATATAAAGTACGGCTCGTTTATTGCAAACGTACTCGGTTTAAAGCGTTATCTGTAATATAAACAAGGCAAGCCGAGTCACCCGTACATAAGTGGCGACCCTGCCAGGATCACGATGGTCTTCATTATACTCCCGAGTGTATAAGGTGTTTTTTTTGGGCACATGCACCCATGTGCTATTGGATCAATCCGGTAATCCCACCGGCAAAACCATTGGGTCATCTTTCATCGGAGTTAGTAGAACCTTCTCCAGTTTCGGTGGTTGTAGAAGAGAGTCCTGTAGGTAATGCTGATGGAACTGATGAGGAGTTGGATAGCCCCGGAAATAATACTGATCAACCGCAGCAGGTGGGTGATAAGGAGTCTCCAAAAGAAGGTAATCCGGAGGAAAGCTTTGGTGATGTAAATACTTTGACCTCTACACAAAAGGGGATCATTTGGAATTATTTACAGGGATTAGAACGAGTGGTATTGGGTGGAGAGGTTTCGGATACACAGCGCTCTGAGCTGTGGGAGTTAGCTGGGAAGTATGTGAAGGTATTATCGGAAGGGAAGGATAGAGAGTCTGAAGGAGACTAATGAAATGGTTGTAGAATGTAAATGTAAAATTATTACACAGGTTATCTTACATCATATTATTTTTCATGTATTTTTATTTTGTTTAATTCTTTTTTATATTATTTTTCAATGTATTTTTATTTTTGTTAAAAAAAAAAAAAAAAAAAAAAAAAAAAAGTACATTTTTCTATTTTATTTTGTAAAATTTTGATTTTTGTTTTCCTGGTCATAATTTTTGTATGTCTATATAATATTTTGTTATTTCTTTTTATTTTGCTAATTTTTTTTTGCTTTTTGAATTGATTTTGTTATGCCCTTTTCTTATTTTTCTATAATCATTAAGAGAGGCTTTGGGTAATCTTTACTGTATTGGTTATGATCATAATGATTAGGTATTCTTACCTATCACTTTTATAATAATTATGATTAATTAATTGTGAAGGACTGTATATATTGGCGTTGATTTGGGGAGTTTGTTATTGCCCGGTTTACTCGATACAGTTGGTAATCTTCTTCAAATTCGTGTAGATGAACACCTTCCACCGTCTTTTCTGACTTCTTGTGTAGAAGGGGTTCCCTTCTAGTGGGGAGGGGTGTGAGGTTTCTAACCTAAGTAATCCCTTTTCCACAGGTTGTGTTGCATGTTGTCTTGTGATAATCTAGGAGCACCGGTGTTTTTTGTGCATGTCGCTTTTGCTTGGCTTGATAATCCCATTATCTTACCCTTCCTGTATCTATCTAAGATAAGTTCTGGACCATATGACCTTTCGTGTCATATGTCCTCATTTTTTTCTATTATTATATATATATATATATATATATATATATATTCTTTTCTTTCAGGCCTTTTTCATAAATTCTATGAGCGTACATTTCATATATAATTATTTATATTTCATATATATTAAAATAGTGGTAATATTGATAATATTGTATCGGAGATATAGAAGTAGAAGTGTTGATAATCCCATTCCTATTTCCATCAAGTTTATATACACTTAGGACCCTTGCAGCTGAAAGGGGTAAATAAAATATACTTTTGGTGTTTTGTCGGTAATCTTTTGAATACACCAGTGAAAAATTCTTAATGTAATTTCTATTGCAGTTCCTATACTGGATTCGATACTTTGAACGTATATCTTATGTTGGAATTCATAAAACATTCTTAAATTCAATCGATAATAAATCCAACTTAACGACGAAAAGGGGAATAACTTGGATCTCATTCCGATCGACGCCAAATTATCCTTCCATAACACAAATTTAAGTATTGTTAATCCAAATTATTGGTAATACGGTTAAATTAGAATTTGAACGAGAGAATTCTGATAATTGATGATAATAAATTTCAATTTAAAAAAATTGTTTTATCATATTATTATTGTTGTTTTTTGTAAATTGTGTAAAAAGGACGGTAATCGTAATCCTATTCATAAGTAAAGTTAAAAAATTAGGCACGTGTGTTTGAATAAATCCTTGTAGTTAGCTGTCCGAGTATCCTGTGTTACGAACTTTGATCTGAAATGTTTTTGTAATCAACAAGTTCACTTAATTAAGAAAGAAACATAAATTAAATAATACATAAAGTACGGCTCATTTATTGCAAACGTACTCGGTTTAAAGCGTTATCTGTAATATAAACAAGGCAAGCCGAGTCACCCGTACATAAGTGGCGACCCTGCCAGGATACACGATGGTCTTCATTATACTCCCGAGTGTATAAGGTGTTTTTTTTTGGGCATATGCACCCATGTGCTATTGGATCAATCCGGTAATCCCACCGGCAAAACCATTAGGTCATCTTTCATCGGAGTTAGTAGAACCTTCTCCAGTTTCGGTGGTTGTAGAAGAGAGTCCTGTAGGTAATGTTGATGGAACTGATGAGGAGTTGGATAGCCCCGGAAATAATACTGATCAACCCCAGCAGGTGGGTGATAAGGAGTCTCCAAAAGAAGGTAATCCGGAGGAAAGCTTTGGTGGTGTAAATACTTTGACCTCTACACAAAAGGGGATCATTTGGAATTATTTACAGGGATTAGAACGAGTGGTATTGGGTGGAGAGGTTTCGGATACACAGCGCTCTGAGCTGTGGGAGTTAGCTGGGAAGTATGTGAAGGTATTATCGGAAGGGAAGGATAGAGAGTCTGAAGGAGACTGATGAAATGGTTGTAGAATGTAAATTTAAAATTATTACACAGGTTATCTTACATCATATTATTTTTCATGTATTTTTATTTTTGTAATTCTTTTTTATATTATTTTTCATGTAATTTTTATTTTTGTAAAAAAAAAAAAAAAAAAAAAAAAAAAAAAAAAAAGTACATTTTTCTATTTTATTTTGTAAAATTTTGATTTTTGTTTTCTTGGTCATAATTTTTGTATGTCTATATAATGTTTTGTTATTTCTTTTTATTTTGTTAATTTATTTTTGCTTTTTGTAATTGATTTTGATTATGCCCTTTTCTTATTTTTCTATAATCATTAAGAGAGGCTTTGGGTAATCTTTACTGTCTTGGTTATGATCATAATGATTAGGTATTCTTACCTATCACTTTTATAATATTCATGATTAATTGTGAAGGACTGTATATATTGGCGTTGATTTGGGGAGTTTGTTATTGCCCGGTTTACTCGATACAGTTGGTAATCTTCTTCAAATTCGTGTAGATGAACACCTCCACCGTCTTTTCTGACTTCTTGTGTAGAAGGGGTTTCCTTCTAGTGGGGAGGGGTGTGAGGTTTCTAACCTAGGTAATCCCTTTTCCACAGGTTGTGTTGCATGTTGTCTTGTGATAATCTAGGAGCACCGATGTTTTTTGTGCATGTCGCTTTTGCTTGGCTTGATAATCCCATTATCTTACCCTTCCTGTATCTATCTAAGATAAGTTCTGGACCATATGACCTTTCGTGTCATATGTCCTCATTTTTTTCTATTATTATTATATATATATATATATCTTCTTTCTTTCAGGCCTTTTTTCATAAATTCTATGAGCGTACATTTCATATATAATTATTTACATTTCATATATATTAAAATTGTGGTAATATTGATAATATTGTATCGGAGATATAGAAGTAGAAGTGTTGATAATCCCATTCCTATTTTCATCAAGTTTATATACACTTAGGACCCTTGCAGCTGAAAGGGGTAAATAAAATATACTTTTGGTGTTTTGTCGGTAATCTTTTGAATACACCAGTGAAAAATTCTTAATGTAATTTCTATTGCAGTTCCTATACTGGATTCGAATACTTTGAACGTATATCTTATGTTGGAATTCATAAAACATTCTTAAATTCAATCGATAATAAATCCAACTTAACGACGAAAAGGGGAATAACTTGGATCTCATTCCGATCGACGCCAAATTATCCTTCCATAACACAAATTTAAGTATTGTTAATCCAAATTATTGGTAATACGGTTAAATTAGAATTTGAACGAGAGAATTCTGATAATTGATGATAATAAATTTCAATTTAAAAAAATTGTTTATTATAATTATTATTATTTTTTTTTTTGTAAATTGTGTAAAAAGGACGGTAATCGTAATCCCATTTATAAGTAAATTTACAAATTAGGCACAAGTGTTTGAATAAATTCTTGTAGTTAGCTGTCCGAGTATCCTGTGTTACGAACTTTGATCTGAAATGCTTTTGTAATCAACAAGTTCACTTAATTAAGAAAGAAACATAAATTAAATAATACATAAAGTACGGCTCGTTTATTGCAAACGTACTCGGTTTAAAGCGTTATCTGTAATATAAACAAGGCAAGCCGAGTCACCCGTACATAAGTGGCGACCCTGCCATGATACACGATGGTCTTCATTATACTCCCGAGTGTATAAGGTGTTTTTTTTGGGCATATGCACCCATGTGCTATTGGATCAATCCGGTAATCCCACCGGCAAAACCATTAGGTCATCTTTCATCGGAGTTAGTAGAACCTTCTCCAGTTTCGGTGGTTGTAGAAGAGAGTCCTGTAGGTAATGTTGATGGAACTGATGAGGAGTTGGATAGCCCCGGAAATAATACTGATCAACCCCAGCAGGTGGGTGATAAGGAGTCTCCAAAAGAAGGTAATCCGGAGGAAAGCTTTGGTGGTGTAAATACTTTGACCTCTACACAAAAGGGGATCATTTGGAATTATTTACAGGGATTAGAACGAGTGGTATTGGGTGGAGAGGTTTCGGATACACAGCGCTCTGAGCTGTGGGAGTTAGCTGGGAAGTATGTGAAGGTATTATCGGAAGGGAAGGATAGAGAGTCTGAAGGAGACTGATGAAATGGTTGTAGAATGTAAATTTAAAATTATTACACAGGTTATCTTACATCATATTATTTTTCATGTATTTTTATTTTTGTTTAATTCTTTTTTATATTTTTTCATGTATTTTTATTTTTGTAAAAAAAAAAAAAAAAAAAAAAAAAAAAAAAAAAAGTACATTTTTCTATTTTATTTTGTAAAATTTTGATTTTTGTTTTCCTGGTCATAATTTTTGTATGTCTACATAATATTTTGTTATTTCTTTTTATTTTGCTAATTTTTTTTTTTGCTTTTTGAATTGATTTTGATTATGCCCTTTTCTTATTTTTCTATAATCATTAAGAGAGGCTTTGGGTAATCTTTACTGTCTTGGTTATGATCATAATGATTAGGTATTCTTACCTATCACTTTTATAATATTAATTAATTAATTGTGAAGGACTGTATATATTGGCGTTGATTTGGGGAGTTTGTTATTGCCCGGTTTACTCGATACAGTTGGTAATCTTCTTCAAATTCGTGTAGATGAACACCTCCACCGTCTTTTCTGACTTCTTGTGTAGAAGGGGTTTCCTTCTAGTGGGGAGGGGTGTGAGGTTTCTAACCTAGGTAATCCCTTTTCCACAGGTTGTGTTGCATGTTGTCTTGTGATAATCTAGGAGCACCGATGTTTTTTGTGCATGTCGCTTTTGCTTGGCTTGATAATCCCATTATCTTACCCTTCCTGTATCTATCTAAGATAAGTTCTGGACCATATGACCTTTCGTGTCATATGTCCTCATTTTTTTCTATTATTATATAAATATATATATATCTTCTTTCTTTCAGGCCTTTTTTCATAAATTCTATAAGCGTACATTTCATATATAACTATTTACATTTTATATATATTAAAATTGTGGTAATATTGATAATATTGTATCGGAGATATAGAAGTAGAAGTGTTGATAATCCCATTCCTATTTTCATCAAGTTTATATACACTTAGGACCCTTGCAGCTGAAAGGGGTAAATAAAAAATACTTTTGATGTTTTGTCGGTAATCTTTTGAATACACCTATGAAAAATTCTTAATGTAATTTCTATTGCAGTTCCTATACTGGATTCGAAACTTTGAACGTATATCTTATGTTGGAATTCATAAAACATTCTTAAATTTAATCGATAATAAATCCAACTTAACGACGAAAAGGGGAATAACTTGGATCTCATTCCGATCGACGCCAAAATTCCTTCCATAACATAAATTTAAGTATTGTTAATCTAAATTATTGGTAATACGGTTAAATTAGAATTACAACGAGAGAATTCGTATAATTGAGATAATAAATTTCAATTTAAAAAAAAAAAAAAAAAAAAAAAATTGTTTATTATATTATTATTTTTGTTTTTTTTGTAAATTGTGTAAGAAGGACGGTAATCATAATCCTATTTATAAGTAAAGTTAAAAATTAGGCATGTGTGTTTGAATAAATCCTTGTAGTTAGCTGTCCAAGTATCCTGTGTTACGAACTTTGATCTGAAATGCTTTTGTAATCAACCAGTTCACTTAATTAAAAAGAAACAAATAAATTAAATAACATATAAAGTACGGCTCGTTTATTGCAAACGTACTCGGTTTAAAGCGTTATCTGGAATATAAACAATTCAGGCCGTGTCACCCGTACAATATATATATATATATATATATATATATATATATATATATATATATATATATATATAATATATATATATATAT
>SEYY01004486.1:0-7500 GCA_009176605.1 Armadillidium nasatum
TTTTTTTTTTTTTTTTTTTTTTTTTTTTTTTTTTTTTTTTTTTTTTTTTTTTTTTTTTTTTTTTTTTTTTTTTTTTTTTTTTTTTTTTTTTTTTTTTTTTTTTTTTTTTTATTTTTTTATATATATATATATATATATATATATATATATATATATATATATATATATATATATATATATATATATATATATATATATATATATATATATATATATATATATATATATTATCAATATTAAATTAAGAATTTATTATTTTGTTTTTCATTTAACTAACTATCTTTAAAAATACCAAATTCTCATGATGATGATGTAGTTTTTGATCATTCTAAAAATACGAAAAAAATAAAATAAAGATAACGAAGTTAATAATTCAACATCAAATGAAAATGATGGTTATAATAAATCTTTTTTTTTTAAGATTTACACAAAAAAAATAAAATTATTAAATTAAATGTTCTTATATTTTGAGTGTTCTATATTATTTACAGAATGTAAAGAATCATTTACAGAAACATATGATGATGAAGATTTTAATTATGATGATGATTTCATTTACCATTCCCAGAAACGAAAGCGTGGCAGAAGAAATTCTTCTGATGATGAGCTTCCTGATGTTAACGTTGGTATGAACATTGAATTAATTTTGCAAAAACAAAATTTATGTATTTTAGTTATTATTTTATTAATTGAAATTTTTTTGTATTTCCTATATATATATATATATATATATATATATATATATATATATATATATATTATATATATATATATATATATATATATTATATATAAGGCCAGTGCGCGGAATGTCATTCCCCTTCAAAAACAGAGTAACTTACCTGATTAAAAGAGTTGCTAATAATAGTGCTAGGGAAGAGAAAGATTCACCATTCTCCATTTACGTAAATGGGTTGACATTCCAAAGTATTTGCAAAGGAACCCATTGTTTCGAGGAAAGGGTTTTCTAAACAGATGACGAAGAAGATGACAACAAAATGGTAGAAGAATTAGACAGACACTCTCCGTTTTAGACAAATCCGAATCTGACTTTCTTACGATGAAGTTTCAAATGTCGTTAGTGAAAAATGAAAGATGGAGATAATGATGAATTTTCGAATTGATGAAGATGACTTTGAGGGATTTCCCGTTGATAATGATGGAACATCAGAACAGACAAACACTTTAGGTAAATTGCTGAGTGAATTGAAACAATTGCAGAATATACAGAATAGAGTATCATCAGAACAATTCTCAGAGATAAATTCAGGTGGAAAATTGGAACAGTAGGAAAATAATCAGAATGAAATCGTACCAGCAGTTGCAAACAATGACAGTAGTATAGATTTGTCTAATATTTCACCTATTAGTTTGGTTTTTCTATCTATAGGCTTTTCACCTTCTTTTTCTCATTCACATATATTTTCTAGAACAAAGGATTCTCTTTGTACTATCATTTATTCCCCTGAATTTCACAAACCTTGTGCTCTCTTATCGAACCAAATGCTAATCTAGAAGAATCAACTAATCAAAGTATTCCCATTGACTATCCAGTTTCTGACAGTAAAACTCCGGAATCAACAAAGTTTTCCTTTAGTGGAATTTGAGGTAACTCAAGAACAATTCTTTGGAGTTTAAGCGGAACTTCAGAAGAACCTACACTTAAGTGGACATCAATCCACAATTCTAAGGATTCCCTAATAGATCAGTTTTTTGGAGATGCTTTCAGAAGCTGAAGCATTGGAAATGGAATTGGGATGATTTGGCTTTAATAAATGTATCGCCAATAATCAGAAACTGCATATCAGAAAAGAGAATCGTACAAGACAATCAAGATTCATCTTGTGAGCCTACTGAATGCTTGTACTTGTTACTGATCTCATACAATCTCCAAAGAACTTTAATTACAATTCCTTAGCTGACAATTATCAACTAACGGACATTTCTTCTAGGTGTTATGGTTTGTGGAAATTTTCCAGTCTCCAGACTGGAAAAACTTTCACAAACCATAACACCTAGAGTGGTAATAGAACCAGTTGGTAAACGAATGTTCATTAGATCACAAGGAAGAGCACAAGAGTATCCTAATGAAATGTCCAAATCTTTGGAATGGAAAACTAACCCTGTTGACTTTTCTACCACCATAAAATCAATTTGTTAAACAAATATTAGTTATAATCAAACGATTCATATTTTTACAAATGAATAGATAAAATAATTCATTCCTAAAAAATTTTTTTAAAAATTCCCTTAGTGGAAAAGTCCATTCTTGCCTTCATTTAATTTATAACGTAAAGTGATTAATTTGAAAATTTTATTGGTTGGAGATAGGTCGGGTTGATGTTTGTCGAAGTGGGACGGGGAAGGGGAGATAATAATTATATATAAACTAAATTACTAAAATTCTTTTCTATTTTCACTTTCCTTTAGGTATCTGAGGAAACGAGAGACGGGTAAATCAATATGGCGGAAATCAACCGACCCACAAAAAGAATTCATATGTTGATAGTTGGAAGTTCGGAAGCTGGCATCTTCAGAACAGGACAAACTGTCCTTAAAGAAGAGTATAACATCTTAGTAAACGTCGTAAATCATGCAGGATGTACCCGTGAGCAAAGCTCTGGACTCCTTAAAAGAGCCATGAAACCTCACTTCGACATCGTTCTTGTGTGGGCCTTGACTCCAATGGCATGGACACGCACTTCCATCCGTACACGAGGAAGATGGGAAATGACTGTTTTCCGGCCAAATCCTTTCTTCTCCATCGATACCATACCGGTATAATGGTCCAAATCACGGCTCATGCTTTTAGTATAAATAACAAATGTCAGGTATATCTGGTTATACCTGCAGTAAAAGATTTATATACGTTTAATCAAACTAGACTGATCCGAGAGTGGGGTCCAGCTTACAAAAATTTCTTAAACAATGATGACCGTCTCAACCCTATAGTCATGAACCAACATTCCTGTCATGTTTACCATCAGTTTAAGTCCCTTGATCAAGACCACTTTCATTGGCCGGGCAAATTAGTAATGTACGGAAATCATGCATTGAATAGTTGTTTTGGAAAATACTCCCGTAAACGCAAATATAGAAAACAGAAAAAAATCACGCCTCCTATCTTAGTGGCGAATCATTGATTTTAAACTTTGATCTGATCCCGGATAATCTCCATGGAAATCAGACGTTCCTGCAATATTTTATGATAGCACACAGATGGGTGTTGGACCCTTTTCGGGATACTGAAAGACCTCTACCACCCGGTGGTAGAAGGACCCGACACATACTTCAACAACACCATATCTGTTTCTGAAATTAAAGGCATTAAAATTAGGAAACCTGTTGGGCTGCCAACAACACAACACGGAAGAAGAACCACATGGCAAAAGACCCTGAGTTGGGTTGGAAGCCTTTTGCTCCCCCTTACAACGCTTCTCTTCTAAGTTATTTAATGGAACTTTACCAACAGTTTCAGTTAATTTCGTTTAATTTAATTTGTAGTTGTAAAAGTAAAATATATTGACAAAATATTTCTAAGTTTTGAAATTCTTAATTAAACATCGTATGTTTTGCAACAAATACATATATAAGTTCACGTTTAAATTGCTTTTAGAGAGGAACTTTTAATATATATAATATATTATATATATATATATATATTATATATATATATATATATATATTATATATATATATATATATATATATATATATATATATATATATATATATTATTTGTTTATTCAATTATAATTACAGGTAAAAAACAAATTCTGATGAGGATTCCGATGAAGAAAGAACAAAGGTTACAATTACAATTATTTTCCACATATTCTTTTGTTAATTTATAATAATTCAATGGTCCGACGATTATGTTCATGATTCTCTTCTAAGTTATCTAATGCTTTAACGATTTCAGTTAATTTCGTTTAATTTTAATTTGTAGTTGTAAAAGTAAAACATATTAACAAAAATTTCTAAGTTTCGAAATTCTTAATTAATTAAACATCGTATGTTTCGCAACAAATACATATATAAGTTCACGTTTAAATTGCTTTGGAGAGGAAACATTATATATATATATATATATATATATATATATATATATATATATATATATATATATATATATATATATATATATATATATATATATTATATATATATATATATATATATATATATAATATATATATATATCAAAGGTAACCTTAAAATTAAGAGACGGAAATCAGCAAAAAAAAATAAAAAATATGTTGAACGCCGAATTAAAACATTAAAAGAGAATATGATTGTCTATTACGTACTCCTCCAACCATTCTAAAGTCCCTTTACATACCACTTTAGAATAGTTGGAGGAGTACGTAATAGACAATCATATTCTCTTTTCTATTCCTTTTAAAACTATCAAAGAACTAATAATCTTATGTACTGAACACACGTTCTTTCATTTTAATGGTAATTTTTATAAACAAAGGGCAGGTTTGAGCATGGGATCTCCAATTTCCCCTGTACTTAGCAATATATTCATGGAACTCTTTGAACATACATTTTATATTGAACAACCCTCTTTTAAATTCCATTAGATGGTACAGATGTCGACGATGTTTTTGCAATTATCCCTAAGTCTATAGATCCGAATTTTGTCCTGACTCATATTAATGATAAAGTACCTACTATCAAATTCACTATGGAAAGAATGATTGACAATAAGATTCCTTTTCTACACGTTATGATTGAAATTGATGTCCATAATAATATTCCAATTTTCTCAAACTTCAGAAAACCCACCTCCACTTTAACCTTTTAAAGGTTGGTTTATTCGGAGGAATTTGTGAAAATAAATAAGGGGTGTGTGTTCCATAACTTTACCAGTAGAATATATGTTGAACACTGTAGGAGGTGTGCGCTTGCTGAGTTCAGAAGAGCAGTGACCTTTTTAATAGTGATAGTATTCAGAGAGTGACGCAACAATTCGATGGCAGAAAGAGACTGCAGAGAGTTAGTAAGATTGAAAGAGTTAAGACGAAACATCATAGACTCAACTTTTTCGGGGAAAGATGTATGAGTGGAAGAACCCCATTTGTAAGAGTCTTACCTCATATAGGGGTTAACAGCACTACTATAAAGACAAAAAACTGTTATTGCCTTTTAGAAATTACAAATGAACTTTACAAATGAATACGAGTTAGTAGAGCGATTCATTGGCTTCACAGATGTGAGTAATGACCCTTCGACAGATGCTTGAACTAAACATGTGTTTCGTTGTGTAGAAAATTTGAAATGTGAAAATAGGTTAATTCAAAACAACCAACATTACATTTTAGAAGCTTCTTTAAAAAGAGAACTATCGTGATAATATATATATATATATATATATATATATATATATATATATATATATATATATATATATATATATATATATATATATATATATATATATATATATATATATATATATATATATATCAGGAAAACTGAATTTTGAATCACATACGAAAAATTTTGAAGAATGGACTTTTCAAATAAAGAGAATCTATATTTATTACAGATTTTCAGCTAAATGAATATTAAACAGATATCCTTTTTCAGGATTTTAAAAATTTCATTCCAAGTTGTCCAATATCTTTTGACACAAAATATTTTAAAAAAGAAGTGTCTCAAAAACCTAGAGGCCCAATTGTTACTGTTTTGTCCAATTGTATGTTTCCCAATTGCAGGAAATATAAATTTGAGATGTATAATGATTTCAAAGGTGATGAAATAATTAAGGTTCATTTAAAAGCCATTGGGAAATTCCACCACGAGGAAAATATTTACAAAAGGAGACAACAAAGAGGCATTGAAAGAGTAAATAAAAAATTAGGTTTGGAGAAGAAAAACGCAACTGAAATTTCTCAAGAACTTTTGTTGAAATCTGACGAAAGGGCGATATAAGCTGGGAATATGACAGATACACCTTCAACTCCCGTACTGAGGAACATTAAATATGAGGCTAAAAAAGATAAACAATTGCATGAGGACGACATTGTTGAGGTGGATAATCTTCGGAATATTTTGGAAAATGAGGAAGGAGAGAAACAAAAAAGCTACCTGGCTTAATTAGAAGATTAACATATTTTCCTTTCGGAATTATTCTAGCCTATAAAGAACAATTAAGGATTTACAACAAAGGAGAAAAATAAAATTTAATATTGTTTATAGACGCAACTGGAAGCTTAATAACTGCCAAAATCTTGTTCACATAATTGCATCCTTTATTATACGGCAGTTGCTAGAAATGAAAATTTACAGTTGATACCAATTGCTTCCTGTGTTGCTTCTAAGCACACAGTCGATGAAATTTCATTATTTTTTAATGATATTACAGGTAAAGCTAAATATCTTTCAAATAAAAATTACCTGCCACAGATTGTAACTGTAGATAATAGTAAAGCAATGATCGCTGCGGCTATTAAAGTTTTCAATAATGAAACTATAACATCATACATAAATAAAGCCTATAAAGCGAAAATAATAACTCAAAATTTTAATTTAATACAGTAGTGCACATTTGTACTGCACATTTCATTAATCAGTTCATGAGACGACTACAAAAGAAAAACACTAAATTAAAACATTTTGTTAAGAATGCGGTATTGAAAATAATATACTCGAAGTAATTTTGATGAACAAGAAATCCTATACAAATACCTAATTACAGTATTATGCTATAAATTTAACTGCGAACAAACAATTGAGGTTAAAGCAATCTTAGCACTAACCAAGTTACAATTGATTTTGAAGAAGGTAATGAAACTGTATGGGAAGAAATTTTTGAAATCATTTCAGCCGATTCACCAAATAAGGATAAAGTTTCAGCATATTACAAAAAATTTAAGAAAATTACAGACTACGTTATCGAAAAAGGAAATACGTTGAAAACACAACAAAAAAATAACATTTACAACCCTGAATTCTTTCAATATTTTGTTGAATATTGCATTCCAATTATGCCGTTATGGTCCAATACGTTGGTCAGACAAACCATTGTCGAACTCAAACAAGAACAGCTACGACTTACAAAAATATATATATAATTATATATATATATATATATATATATATATATATATATATTATATATATATATATATATATATATATATATATATATATATATATATATATATATATATATATATCGAACTTTTAAGAATGTCTTTCATTAAGGCTTTTCTAATTACGACTATTGTACGAGAGGTTTGCTTTGCTAAACCTAATTTCTAGTCGTATAAGCTTTTTACATATTTACATAAATATTTTCACACGCAACCTCTCATAACAGAATTAATTTTTAAATACTAAATATCACGTAAACTTAATTTAGAAAATTTTTCCACAAAATGCAAAAAAATTAACGTTTAAAACCGATGACAAAACTTTTCTCAAGTTAAAATAAAATAATCACTTAGCGACTTCCGTTAATGTTGATAAATTTCCGAGAAAAATGAA
>SEYY01004486.1:12500-41585 GCA_009176605.1 Armadillidium nasatum
CAGTTAAAAGTACATATACATACCAAGCATAAAACAGGGTTAGATAAATTTACATTTAAAACATGTAAATTTTCCAGTCAATTCGAAAGTGTTCTAAATAAACATATGAGAACTCACAACAAAGACAAAGCATACAGATGTTTAGAATGCTCTTTTAAAACTAATTATTTTGAACAATTAAAAAAAAACATGCAAAGATACCACAAAAATTAACCCGAATTAAATCATGTATTCAAACTATTGTTAGTAATTTTAAAAATGAAATTCCTTGTTTTACCTTCTTTTAATAAAGAATAAATTTAATTTTATTATAAAATGTTTAATTCAAATACCATAAAAATTAAATATTTTTATAATTGTTTTAATATTTAAATTAGTAAATGCGAAACCCAGCCATGCGTACTAAGGTAAACCAAAGATGCATGCCGGTCCCAAGCCCGGATAAATGGGGAGGGCTGTGCAGTAGGCTAACCACTCACTCAAGTAAGAAAAATGGGTTATAGAAACCGCAAAAAAATTAGAATTCGAGGGTGAGAATAGTAAACGAAAATCAATGCCAAAGAAGGAGAACGGTACTGATATAAGGAAATTTTTTGATGAAAGACCACTGGAAGTCAAAATATGGATGAAGGGTCCCATGTCACCAAAAACTAAAATAAAAATAGGCGAATGGAATGTAAGAACAATGAATCAAGTGGGAAAACTGACAGAAAGTAGAAAGAATAATAATGCAACAAATGGACTGTGATCTGATTGGAATATGTGACAGCAGATGGAAAGAGAGTGGTGAACAGAGGACGGTGGGAGGGAACCTTATTGTTTACTCTGGAAACAAGGACAGACATGAGAAATGGAGTGTTCCTTGATTGTTAGGAGAAGATGGAGTGAAGCGTTGTTGGAGTGGAGGCCAATAAGTGATAGGATCCTGTATGCAAGGAAAATGATAAACTTCTATGAGAAAATGGAGGGAGTTTTAAATGTAAAAAGCATGATTTAAAAATTGTCGTTGGGGATATGAACGCAAAGATAGTAAAAGGAAATGAAGGGATGGAAGGAATCATGAGAAAGCATGAATGTGGAGAAATGAACGGAAATGGGAAAAGATTGAGAGAATTTTATGTGCAGAACGACTTAGTGAATAGGAGGGACGCTTACTTCTCGCAATAAAGAGATCCACAAGAAGAATTGAAGAGCACCGGATGGGAAAACATTAAACCAAACTGATTACTTTCTGACTGATAGGAGATGGAGGAGATCTCTGCGGGATGTAAAAGATATGAGAGGAGCTGATGTAAATAGCAATCATTTTTTGTTGATGAAAAGATAAAACTAAATTTAGATAATTAAAAGATCCGAAGATAGACACTTTAAAGAATAAATAAAAAAAAAACAACTTAGAAAAGTTGGAATAAATAATAACATCGAAAACAAAAAACAAATAATTGAAAGTAAGTGGAAGAGTTTAGTTAATGTATTAAAAGAGTATTGAAGAGATAAGGTAAGGGGAAAGAAGCCATGGACAGCAGAAAGAACATCAAGAGAGATTGAGAAAAGAGAAATGATACATAAAAAACAGATTGACACAAGACTAAATGGATGAAGGAATACTGACAATAATACCAATTTTTTTCTTGTCTTTAAGGAAGGGGGGGAGGAAGTTATTAGGCTTCATATATTGTGTTTCCGCTTATTTTGTGATTATTGTTTCGATTGAGCAAACTACCAGTAAGTGGAATAATAAAATTTCTGATATAAGTTTTTAAGTCTAAGGTATGAGTAATATTAAAGACCTTTGCAACATTGGTTATTGTTTAGTTTAAGGTAGGTAATGAATATTTTTTAAACCATAACGTCTGCGAACACAAATTGAATGCATATCAGTGAAGGAGGACCTAATGAAGTCCAATAGACCAAAAAAAATAAATAACATTGCGAATATTAATAATTTTTGTATTTCACTTCCACTCAGGTCTTGGAGTGTTGGGGTAGAGCACCCCTCCATAAATGTTTGTATACCATGCATTTACTTTTTTTGATCACCAAGGCTTTATTGGGATCCTAATTGATTTGCATTTAATGTGTTCATAGATATTATAGTGTAATAAATAATAAATTTTTACTACGAATTAAATAATTATCTTATTATATATTTCTTTTACTTTATTTTTACAAATTTTTTTTTTATTTTAATAATTTTTGTGTTCATTTCAGCATTTTTTTTTCTTATATCGAAACTTCGAAAATGAGATGATCTGAAATCAATTTATTTGGTAGAGACATGGAAAACGATTTAGTATGCTAAAAATACTTTTAAAAATGATAGTTAATTAACAAAGAGTAATAAATACGATCTTTGAGCAGTACATCGGACGAATTTAATGATGTATTAATTATCATTTGACTTTGCACTATCAGGTTGCTGCATCAGGGTCGGAGTGAAGTTTCTAATTTTATAGTTATTTTAGAGCTAAAAATGATTTTTTTTACATTGAAATTATGAAATTAAATAAATTATATTAAATTGTTTACAAATTTTTTTTTACATTATTATTACGTGCTGAAAGAGTTGATATTCACAAGGTTAGACTTTTTTGCTGACCGTTAACATACTTTTACCCTTTAAGTTCGAGTTAAGTACAGTCAAACAAGTTGGTTAGTTCTAACAAACTAACTAGACTTAACCTAACCTAGACTTAAAGAGGTGAATGTATGCTAACGTCCAACAAATTCGTTTAACTTAGGAAACGTTTTTCTTTGCTTTTAATGTTACTTTAACAATTAAAATATGTAAATAAAGAAAAAAAATGTTTTCATCACTTATTCGCTTTATTTAGTAATATTTTGTTATTACTGGTATATTTTTTTTAAAAAAAATTATTTTTTCTTTTTTTTCTCCAAAATAGCTATAAAATTCGGTTCCATTTCAAGAAGTCAAAAGGTCCATAATGTTTAGTATTTTTTTTAGACCTGATAAACTTGGGCATAAAAGTTGTGGTAATCAAAAACTGGTCAAGGAAGTAACTTTACAAAATGCCTTTAAAATCTTTGTCAATTTCAGAACCTTTTATAATTTGCAGAATAAAATTATGTTCCTTGTGATTAATCACATTTAAAAAAAATGTTATGAATTATAAGAAGCAATTATTGTTCAGATGAATGAAATGATATCAGAAAATGTTATTAACTTAATTCATTTACGAATTTTTATTTCATACCGATTGTTCCGGAAAAGTGCAATTATATTTTCGGAAGTAAGATGAAAGTAAAACTAGCAACGCAAATTCTCAAAGCTTCATTGTCATCAGGATACATAATAATGATTAATATTTAAATATAAAATTGGAAGCATTGCTGTGTCAGGGCAAAACTTTCCGGTAAAATAAATTAGTTTGAGGTGTTAAATTCATCAAATATAATTCCTCCATATTCTTTCTGGAAGATCATTAAAACACGGAATTTCTATGAAACATTTAACAGAAGCGTATAACTGGATAAGAAGTTTACTCACTGTAGATGAAAACGAGAAAAATAATCCTAAGAAAGGGCAAATCTGGTTTGTTACAAACAATAAAGGCTAAAACTGGGCTTTTAAAAATGTTAAACAAAAATTATAATTGGAATTATATACTTACAATGCGTTTGTGTCAAGATGATATATTTTTTATTTTTTTAATTACGAACGATGATGATTAATGGTAAATCCAAACTTGTTTATTGACTCTTTTAGGATTGTTAAGATACAATCGTTGCCAAAATCTTCAAAAGCTGCAAATTGTCTTGAAAATAATGGTAATACCATTCAGATATATCAAATTTGATTCGACGAGTCAAACGTGTACCGCTAAAAATATCAATGAGCGTAGTATGTAATTAGAATTTTTTCTCAAATCCATTCTCTAACATATCTGAACAGAATAAAATTATGCACGCTGCCGGAAATAGAGCTCCAAAGATAAGCAAACTTCATTGTAACATTGTAACTGTAAGAAGCGCAAAAACTTGCTCTTTAGTAAGTTCAAACTCTTAGAAAACTTCCTCAACTAGATTTCTTATAAATTCTGATGTATGTTGTGCTTGCGTTTCTCGAATGGATAAAGTATGTGTTGTTATTTCCTTATTTGAGTTGGTGAATCGGACATTTATTACAAAATAATTTATTCTCTGTCTAGCAACAGCATTCTTTTTCAGGAAATAAAATTTTACTCTTAAAAACATTTTACTTTTTACTCTTGACGCTATCACAATTATTTTAACATCTCTGACCATGAACAATGGAGAATATATATATATATATATATATATATATATATATATATATATATATATATATATATATATATATATATATATATATATATATATATATATATATATATATATATATATATATATATATATATATAGCAAGAGACTGGACCCGAAAGTGGGCTTCACAAATTTGGTCAGGCCGTGATATCCCTCTCTCAGGATAATAGAGGCGCACCTGCAGGTGATTTGATCAGAAGCAGCAAACCAAATGGGAGAATAGAAACTGATATTAATCAGTTTGAAGCTAACAGAGCTCCACCTTTTCAGGGAAGTAGCATACATCTACGTACTTTCGTTGGACCCAAGGCAGCACAGGCTGCGTGTGCTTTGGCTGGAGCCCCTCTAGGGCCAGCCGAACCGTGAATGTTCTCAGCCCATATGGTTCTTAACGAACAAGCACAGACATATTTAGATAATCTGAATGGGAGCTTTGGTTGTCGCTGCCGGAGCGCATGAATATGCAAGATGGATTTAGAACCAATATTAATATTACATCCGGAGCCGTTTGGCCCGCCGTTGCTGCTGGTGCGGCTCATCCGTCTGGCGGGCTTAATTTTGGAGTCCCTACACAAAATGACACATGGTACAGAGATAGAGAACCTCTAAATGCCAGAGCTGGTGGAGGCGGTTTCATTGCAGATGGAAACTTTCACAGCACATTGACAGTGCGATGTTTACCTTGGGCGGCTGGTGGAGCAGCTCGTGCTGATCTAAATCATCAGCAAGTACCAGCCTATAACGTTTTGTCACAATCCGGAACTCCCTCGCTCCATTACACTACGGACAACAGCACCCGAGATGGAGTACCCACAACTAAGTCTTAAGTTGATGGAAGAGGCTAAATCCTGGACATCCCGAGAAGCTACAATAACAGCCCGCACTGACATCCTCGTGGTGGAAATATCATAGGTGCAGATTTGTTGAGGGACAATGGGTATTTGGAGGAATTGAAAGAGGTTCGAAGGCTCGTTTTTTAATTCCCTTTGAAAAAGGAGATAGCGCTACTCTTACTAATATCAAAGAAAATATAGAATGTGGAACAATAATCACCGACTCATGGAAAGGTTATAAACATGTAGAAAAACATGACTACAAACATTTGACAGTAAACCACTCGGTAAATTTTAAAGATAAGGACACCGGAGCACATACCAACATAATCGAAAGCACCTGGTCTCAAGTAACTTAATAGTTTGAAATTTTATTTTCAATTAAGATACCTTGAATTTAGGTTATGTTACACAAAATATTTAAATTATATTACAATTATCATAATTAATTACGTCAAATTAAGTATACCCTCACGTGGAAGTTCATCTTTACATCTCGTTGGATATTTGGCTACTTTTATGTGGTCAAGAAGGTTTGAGGAAAATGAAAAATTTACGGCTTTTCTTGAAGCAATTGCCAAACAATTTCCGTAACATGTAAGCTATATAAATAAAAATAATCTTCATCCCGCAGGAAGGACTATAGTCCTGTCAGTGGGATCTTTCGAGGAAGATCCTAGGGTTTCACGGGCCCACGGCGGATACCACTGGCTGGGCCAGGCCTATCGCGGATGCCGGAGATTATTCCCATCAGTGGCAAGGGCACTCCACTGATGTACTCGTTTAACGACTGAGTCATTCGGAACTAAGCGCAAGGAGAAAACAGCTCATATTTCTCGCTGCGGCCAGGCCTCGAACCCTGGACCTCTGGTTTGCCATAACGAGTGCGCTATATATATATATATATATATATATATATATATATATATATATATATATATATATATATATATATATATATATATATATATATACTGTGTGGTGTAATACGGCAGTAGGCCTGTATCTCACGGCAACTTCGGTAGTTCAGGTTATATGTCGAACTAAGTACGCTAGAAAACTGAATAATAAATAATTATAAAAATAATTAGAATAATAGGCATAATGAAATGAAAACTAAATAACACAAAAATCAAAAAATTTGAATTGATATATCGATGTTTCGATATATCGATATTTTCGAATATCTATATTTCCAAATATCGAAGGTCAGAAAAAATTTTTACCTTTACCTCACCTCCCAATGCCCCATGCAAACTCATCGAATTCAGAAAGCATGCGACTTTCTGAGGCTTTAAGAGGCATCTTTGGCAAGAAAATATTTTAACTGAAAACGCACAAAGCAAAACCTAAAAATAAAGACGCGAATACGCAACCAGGAAAACAAAAACAAAAAATAAAGCAAACACTGTCCGAAAGTTCAACTTTATCAAAATCGGGGAGGGGGGGGGTTCTTTCTAAAGTCATACACAATTCATTATATATATATATATATATATATATATATATATATATATATATATATATATATATATATATATATATTATATATATATATATTATATATATATATATATATATATATATAACTTTTAAGGAATGTCTTTCATTAAAACACTATAATTACAACTATTGTACGAGAGGTTTGATTTGTTAAACTAATTTCTAGTCGAATAAGCTTTTTAAGTATATACACAAATATTTGAACATGCAACCTCTTTTAACAGAATCATAGTTTTTAAATACTGAATATTAACATAAATTTAATTCCAGCAAATTTTTCCACAAGAAAATTAAAGTTTAAATTTGCTGACAACTTTTCTCAAGATAAAGTAATCGCTAAGAGACTTTCCATTAATGTTGATTAACTTAATTTCGAAAAAAATAAATCTAGAGGTACGGATTTTTTCTATGTCGAATATAATGTAGCATAGTGTAACCAACTTACTCTCTATATTACGAATTTTGATGTTTAGAGGCAATATTTCTGAGACTTGCGTATGTTTTTATAAATATAGAATATGTGTCAGATATTATACTGTAGTCAACCAAATTCAAGAGACTTTCAAAAAAGAAAAAGGCAAAAAAAAATATATTTCCCTCTCTGACAATCTCCCGACTTAGTTGACTTCCGAATGAAAAATATAACTAAGATGATTTGATTTAAATGATACACCCATTCGCATTTAATTTTTGTAGTGGACTGTATTTCGTTATATGAATGAGAAATACGAATGGGGAGAATCAACAACTCTAGTTGCCAACTCTAAGTTTCATTCGGAGCACATTTCAACCTATTCCTTTGTGTCTTCAATTGAAATGACCCCCTTTCGTTAGACAACAAGGGAATAGCCAAAGATTGGGTCTCTTTATTCTTATATAAATAAATAATCTATTTAAAATAAAACTTTAACCTTCCTACCCTCTCCTTTCGAACCAAACCATCTCAAAAGAATTGTGAGAACTATTCTCTAAGATATTTAAGAATGGCTTGATTCGAAATTAACTGAAGAGACAATCCTTCAGAACTGAAGAAAGTGAGAGGATAAAAGGGAGAATAATTTTCATGTTTGTTTTTTATTATAAGGATAGTAAAAGGAATCTGTAATGAATATAATAAATAAATATAATCCAAATGTTGTTGACGTTACGTTAATATTTGATTATGGATAACAGTAATGTATTTAAAAAAAAAAAAAAATAAATATAATATATAAATAATTTGTAATAAATAAATATAATATAATATAGTTAAAGCGTCAATATATAACTAAATAATAGTAAAGCTATCTTACTTAATTAATAATGTCTAACTTATAAGTTAAAGAGTCCATTATATTTTATAAACTTTAAGTTTATACAGTAATAGTTTTATTTACATCTAAATACTAAGAGTGTAAATAAACCAATTTTTTTAACTTAGAACTAAGTTATAATTAAGTATCTGACTGTCTTATTTAAAAACAGCAACTCTTAATATTTACAATAATTATTTTATTTACAAGTCACTCCATTAATTCTAGAGTGGAACTTCTAATAAGTAGATTTATTTTATCTACCAAGAACATTATAAATATTACTGAAATAAATAACTCAAATGTAACCTAACAATTTAAAAGGTGTAAATGATTCTAATAAACAAACAATAAAAAAATCCTATTGTGTATCATATGGTTGTAAGCAAAGCTGTGATTGAAATTATTTTTAAACACCGAAGAAAGGTGTTTTAAGTCTCACCGAAAGATAGTAAGGAGGATAGGATAGGAACTTGAAATAACCGAAAATTCCCTAAACTAATGACGATTACCTCACATCTGAAATAAAAAATAAAAGATGAATCTAGAAGATATTTAATTGTCTGTTTTTCAACGTAGGAAATTGTAGAATTCAAGACAAAACTTAAATTTCTACAACTTCGCGTAGGAAGACAATTAAATAAGGAAAGACTAAGTTGAAGTCTTGATAGGATTTTCGTTTTAGTACTCACCGGAGAAGGGGAATCTGTACGAATTCCTCTTCTCTCAAAGCTAGAAAATCCTAACAAGATATCAACTTCAGAATTAAGTTGACAGGAAAAACACTCGGTACTTCTTTTCTTTTCTTTTCTTTAAAACTTACCAGAATTTAAGTGAGGCGTACCGAGAAAAAAACCTAACTAAGAATTAAACAATTCGTGCAAAGTGAATAAATATTTCCGTCTAGTTATTTATAAAAAAAAAAAGCATAACTAGACCCTGGCTTAAGCCTCCTCTGATTAGAACCAGAGTTTTAATCCTAATTGGGATTTGCAAAAGTTTAAAACAACTATGCAAATAAAGTAATAAAGATAATTTAACCTGTGAATCTAAATTAAAATAATGGAACTTAAAAGAACGATTTAAAAATGATATAAGGGAGGTAATCTATTGTTCCAATATTCACAGGTCAAAAATTCTAGAACCTTCTTATAAGGAAAAAAGTCCAAGAATGCCGGAGTATGCTAATTTCTAGCTATTTATACTCCGACAATCGACGGAAAGGTAATTGTTTTTAAGTAAAAAAAAAAGAAAAACAAGAATAATCTTCTAACAGGAGAAGTGTGTTTTATTCTAATTTTTAAATTAGCCAACTAACCACGAGCAGCGATGAAAAGGCTTTATTTATCCATAAAATAATAGTTTTCCCTATTTCCTTCCCGTTCTCTCAACATTCCTAAAGTCACCTTTTCATTAACAAAGGTATTTTACTATTTACGATGAATTTTGTTATCAGAGGTCACAAGATTTACAACTATAAAACAAATTTAATCTTTAAAACTGATAACAGATATTTGTTTACTAAAAATTAAGGAAGATGCAATTTGTTTGTTTCAAATATCACTTCCTGTTGAAGGAAAACGTTTCCAACTCATTCAAAAACTCAAGTAAGTTAGATTTACAAACACGAATAAGGTGGCCATTTCCCTTCTCACGACAAATCCTACCAACTTTTAAAGGTATAGTAAACAGCTGTTAAATTTTTCATTCAACAACCATTTCCACTAAAACCATCTCAGAAGGACAAATAATTTCAATCTATATATAATATATTAAAATAGTTGTCAATATGAAAGATATTTCCATTTTACAGTCTATTTAATTATTATTATAAAGATAATTAGGAAAGATTGGCAACCTTGATTGACTCTCTCTGAGTGCTGGGTTCCAATTGTCGCCAGACGAATTATTTTATTTAATTAAAGTTTCAAATCATTACCTTTATTATTAAAAGTAAGATGTCATTAAATTTTTATACATATTTAATGAATTTTAATAAAGGAATGAGAAGTAATTACAATTTTAATAAAAAATATAATAAAGTTTCAATAAAAACGAATTGACAACTCAAAAGGTACTGTTATGCGTAGTCTGCTGAATATAAAGAATTCTCGAGACTCACATAAAAACGCACACATGTGAATGTTTACATGTGTATAAATTTTAGAAGCAATATATATACGGTATTATAACCATATTGAAATATCAAGTTCTATCTTCATTCTATCCTTGGTAGTAAATTTGAATAAGATTTGCTACAGAATATTTATATAGACGAAGTTGCTCACCCGAGAATAAGATTCTCACAGCTTTTAAAAAAGAATATTTTGAACCCACTTCAAGCCTCGAAGAGTTTTTAGTTTTAATATTACACACTAGCTTTCTACCATGTACAGAGTATTTAAATGGTGAAAATAAATGTTCTGTAGGTAACTTATTTTCAAAAAGAATATTCCCGATTTTCAAACCATGAAAACGAATAAAGGACTCGGCAAGCGATTTTAAAAATATCCGAGAATATTCTATAAAGTTTACAAAGATTGATTTTAATTCTTTGAAATGAACGATAAGTATAAAAAGTTTTAACAATACTAAATCTAAACTAGACTGTGTCAAACTCACAAAATAAACAAAAAAAGTCTCGTAAAATTAGTTCTTAACTCAACGGAGTATTTGAGCAACCGTTCCCGACTCAACTGAATCTTAAACCATAGTAACGAATTTATTTCTGACAACCTTTGCTTTTTTCAACCACTAGTCTTCAAAAAATTCTGCCTCTTTTCTCGCTAGATTTTTCTTCAAATTGGCAGCCTCCAAATATATATATATATATATATATATATATATATATATATATATATATATATATATATATATATATATATATATATATATATATATATATATATATATATATATATATATATATATATATACTGTAATTTTTTAGTTGTGAGAATAATGACTTATAACATCTTATTCCAAAGACCAATTTCACATGACAATATTTCTAAAGACTCTGTAACTATCTTGCTACCAAGGAAATTAGTTTTGCTAAATTAGCTTTATTTCCTTCCATGACCGATATAACCAAATATGAACTGAAAGGAATAAGATACGTGCATGGCTTACTTCTAGTAATAATACTCCACAGCACAGAGGTTGGCAATACTCAAAATGTAATCTGACAACCTGTAATTAATACCGATGACATGAATAATACATTTATGATGCTTAAACAATTCGATCATTTACAAAATAATCAGATTACAAATTTCGGTGGTAATTTTTTTATTTACTTTATTGGTTGTGAAAAAATATTTTTCAAAAGAATTCGTTAAATATTTGAGAAAAAGTTGTACAGCATATTTCTAATAAGATTGAGTGAAATGAAATATACATTTTGCTCCTCAGAAGTTATTTACTCTGAAAAAAATTATTACTCTTCGAATATATTGTATAAAATTTTACAATAACTCTAATCTAAAAATAAAAAATCATTTCGTAGGCTTAAAAAAACTAAAATATTTGAAAATATACTTGAAAAATTAAAATTGTTGATACATAAATAAAGGTAAATTTTGTTTTTACACATTCTAGGGTCAAGGAAGGTTTTCAGCATCGTTTTTTTAATAAAAGGGAAACCATATTTTTATGAGAATTTTTTTCATTATGTACCTTTAAATAATTACTAATACTTTTTTAATTGGAAATACAAATTCATTTTCTCAATTTCGCATATTTTGACGAATCGTAAAAAAATTCAATTTTCCAATATTTCGCCTTTGAAGTCATCTATTTTAAACAATCTAACTCTAAATATATTTGAAACATTTTTAATTTTTTTTATTTTATGTTACTGTATTTTCTTTTTTAATTTCATACAATTTGGAATTATTTTTGAATAACAATGTTTTAGTGAAACCAACTTAATGCTGATTTTCGCTTACTATATTTTGCTATTTTGAATTTTTTGTGAAATTATTATTTCAATTATAATTGTTAGTCTCATATTATAAAATTAATATTGATTTTCGTAAAACATTTTTAATTCCTTATATTAATATCATTGTTTCAATAAAGTTAAACTTGCAAACTGTTTGATTAATTATCTTACATTGTTCAAAATAGTTCCTGTGCACAAAATAATTGTGATTTGTCTCCTCTTTTATATATATATATATATATATGAACCGACCGGGGCCCCGGCCCCGGCCAATCCCGGCCATTTTTACTGACCCCGGCCCCGGCCCCGGCTAAAAATCAGGGAAAACCGGGGCTGCCGGCCGGGGTTAAAATGGCAAATTATACAAAAAAATTTTTTTTTTTTTTAAATTTTGAGCCGATTCTGCTGAAACTTTCAGTGTATATAGATTTTTTACCGGTAAGAAAAGTCCATTTCTAGCGTTTTTCCGAGTCTATTACGGTTGTTTTTTTTTGTGGAAATTTTACCCTTTTTCAATAGAATGGCGGTGTCAAACCACTTTTTAGAATGAGCTGAAAGTTGGACTATTTATTCAAAATTATATGGGCTACAAAAGCCTCTAATAGACTTTTGTTCCCAGAGTTATAGAAAAAATGTTATAAGCCAAAAACTGATCAACAATAGAAAAAAAAATTTTTTGAACTAAAAAAAATCCACCTTTTCAGACAAAATCTTTTTTAAAAAAATGCAACTATAACATTTCCTATTTTTGGTGTGTATAGAGGAGGGGTGGGGCTACAAATTCCTCTATGTACTTTATTCGATGAGATTCGTTGATTTTGAGATATAGCCTTCAAAAAGGTCCATTTTTGGCCAAATTTCAAAATTTCCCAAAGTTTGAGAGGCTATATCTCGCTTCAAACAAAGGGCATTTAAAAATGCACTAAATAAAAATTGTTGCCCTGTTCCTCTTCTAAACAATATTCACAAATAAAAAAAAATAGTAGGTAGCGTTTTTTTTTTTTAAATATTTTTTAAAAAAATTCAAAAAAAAAAAAAAAAAAAAAAAAATTTCAAGTGCTTATAACTTTTTTTCTAGACATGATATCAAAAATCTATTCCCACAAATGCAAGAAATTGGGGCAAAGGTATTCAGTTAAATTTTCAGCTCATGTGGACCAGTGGTTTGACCCAGTTATTCATTTTTTTCAACTTTGGGTCCAAGTAAGTTTCAAACCGTTATAGACTCAAAAAAATGCTCGAAATCAACTCAGAACTTCGTGAAAAAATTCACATACTTGGAAAATTTCAGCTCAATCATTCAAATAATAAAAAAAATTTCAAACAAAATATAAGAAAATTAAGATTTTTTTCTTTTCTGTTTCTTTTGACTGCTCCTTTTCTGCTAGTGAATGTTCATCTTTGTGTTTTGATTTTAGATACTCCAAAAAGATTTGGTTGAAATTTTTTTTACTTGTAGCACCCGGAGGTTCTCTTCTAATTTTCTGACTGCAGATGTTACATTTAGCTATTTCGAGCCTATCCTGAAACATTGTAAAGTATTCAAATACTGCAGAAGCTGATCTTTTAGCCATATTGATTGAAAGTATAAACAAAATAATAATTTTTAAATAATGCAGCTAAATGATACAAGTTTGATACATAGCAATAAAATAACAATATGTATAAATACAGGTTAAATTGATAATTTTATATCTTACATTTTTTCAAACTTTACCTTTGGGTCTTACCTAGGTAAACGTGTTAAATCACTATTATGAATTAGAATAATTTTTTTTTTAATTTTTGTACTTTTTTTAAACTTTAAATATACAAAACTGTAATTTTTTGATTTTTTTTGGAGAAAATGCATATAATCATTAATTTAAGTGAATGTTGCCTATTCTACTCCTTCCTTACAATTAAATAAACCTTATATCTAATTATCTTAACCTAAAATTTCAGTGTTTTTGACCTCTTTACAAATTTTAGGAAACCCCGGCCATAACCCGGCCCGGCCAAATTTGGGTGACCCCGGCCCCGGCCCCAGCCAAATTCCAGCCCCGGTCGGTCCCTATATATATATATATATATATATATATATATATATATATATATATATATATATATATATATATATATATATATATATATATATATATATATATATATATATATATATATATATATAGAACAAAATATTTCGTAGTGTTTTGCAGATTGAAGCAATGAATAATGTAAGAATTATAACATAAGGTCAAAGATTGTTGGACAGAGTAAATGAAAGTCCGAGAAAGGTAAATGAACGAATGGTACGAGAAAGAGGAATATTTAAATAAGAACCATAAGCGTCATGAAGGAGTTCATACTTTTTTTTCTTTTTTTATAACTTTTTGTTGCTTCACCGATTTTACAAAAACTTTCAGAAACACTGCACAAAGACTGCCTAACAAATCACTACATTGTTTTTATATGTATGTATCCATGGAAATAATTTGTGAGCAAAAATATTCTCGGGGAGGAGGGGTGGGAATATATACAAGTTAAATTTTTTTCCTTCCAAATATATTTAACACACCATTCTTGAATGGGTACAATATATTTGAAATTTGACCGATCTGGCCCAATCTCTCAGGAATAATGTAGGAATATCTTGTCCTAAAATTTATCTCATATATATCACTAAAAAGGTTGAGAAAAATATTCGTGAAAATATTTTTTGAATTTTATCAAAAATTTCTCTCTCTCTCTCTCTTTTGGCGTTATCAGTATTTTATATATATATATATATATATATATATATATATATATATATATATATATATATATATATATATATATATATATATATATATATATATATATATATATATATATATATATATATATATATATATATATATATATATATATATATATATATATATATATATATATATATATATATATATATATATATATATATATATATATATATATATAGTTTCAACTATTCTTATAATTGTTAAATAGCCTCACATCTGATGAATGTAAATAATACTATTTTTTATGACTTTTCCAAACTTTTGTAGTTTCATTTGTGTTAAAAAAAAAATAAAAAATTTTATTTCCCAAGATTTTTTTTCCTTTATACTGATTTTTAATACTTTACCAACCAACCATTTTATTTTACCAGTCGTTCGTTTGCCTCATTTTTCTAGTCTTTTTCTTCCCTGATGTCTTTTATTTATAAATAAAAGTGTGTAAATTGGTTTAATCTCATAACTACTATTCTTTCACCAGACACTCTTACAACGAAGATATATTGGAAGATTCACCAGATACCCTTACAACGAAGATATATTGGAAGATTCACCAGATACTCTTACAACGAAGATATATTGGAAGATTCACCAGATACTCTTGCAGCGAAGATATATTGGAATAAAATGAAAAGAATATGTCATAACAGATTTTATGAAGGAGAAAATTCCAATATTCAAAAATTAACTAAGCATTTCTATGGCTAAAAAAAAAAAAAAAAAAAAAAAAAAAACGCTATGGACGCAGGTGAAGTGGCATTTACTGAGGTTGAGTTCGTCTTGCGCAATTTTTTTTAATAAATATTCAAACACTTTGGAAATTGGCAAATAAACTCATTAGACGAATAGCCCCCACCCTATTCAAAGAAATATGATTGTTTTATACTGACGAACTCGTCTGAAAAAAACTAAATCTGTATTTATTACGTATGCAACGTAATAAATACAAAAGAATTGTAAATATTAAAAAATATAAATCTCGCTGATGAAATTGATGAAGTTTACAACATTACTACTTCCTCAGAGGATGAATAAAAAAAATCATACGGTCTGAACTATAAAACGTCCAAAACACAAAGTATGTACCGAGACACTACAATAATCATAACCAACACACTGTAAAACTAGAGGCAAAACATGTTAAGAGCAATATTCAAGAAGCGGTAAGGGTTCTATATTTTTTTAAAGCATCAAGGGAAGATTTCACATTGCAAGCCCTGAACAATCTATAAAAAATTTAAAAATGTGCGATTTAAAAAATAAAAAAAAATAATCACCATATCTAATAGGAAAGAATCAACCACAGAAACAGTAATATATCAACCGCAGCTAAGAAAAAAAGTAGCTCTGATCATGTACCTGTTCATGTTCATTAGAAAATACCAAAAATTTAAATATAGTTATTTAACTTTTTTTATTTCATTTCAGCTATTTGAATAATGATATATAGTTATTTAACTTTTTTTATTTCATTTCAGCTATTTGAATAATGCAAAATAGTAACTTCATAAGTGCTCGAAATATTTTTGAAATACTCCTACCATTGTCTTTCCCATGAACAACGTATTCATTACGGTTTTCTCGTTAAAACCTTTAAAGGTGTCTTTTTTTTTATTAACAGCGGACAATATTTCCAGTTGCCGAATATAGTATTAGCATATGAAGAAATTTTAAAGGACCCTTATGCTATTGATTTGTCATCTTAAACCACTCTGTTGTAATACTGATCATGTCATTCAAATTGAAAACGTCCAAAACAGTTTAGTGTCAACAGCAGTTCAGAATTTCACAGAACAATTGTGGCAGTTGTAATAGTGGTCAGGAGAATGGATTAATGGGAACATGTTTTCACATATATAGAAACAGAAAGCCTAACAAATACACTAATACAAACAAAAAATGGCAAATTACTTTCACAATTTTCTTGCAATTATAAGAAAGATGACGTTGGTGAAATTGAAAAAGAAAAAATGCAGTTGTAATAGGAGAAAAAGTATGAAGTATGAAAATAAATCCAAAGAACTCCAGCAAGATATAATATATGTTCACTATCAACCGTTGATTAAAACAAACTAAAGATGAATACAAAAAGGATTATCATGAAAAATTGTCGTAAGTAATATATTTATGTGAGATTTCAGACTCGTTGGTCAAGCTTCATAATATTATTGAGGGTATTTTTTAGTGAAAAATTTTTGAACTTGATATAGGATTTAAAACAAAAAATAATGTTAAATAAAATATAAAATTATTCATCATTACTGATGGGCCTACAACTTTTTTTCAATCGGAGCAAAAATTTTACACAAAAATCGAGTTCAAAGTTTTCTCGAAATTTTTATTTGCATTTTCTATAATATATATATATATATATATATATATATATATATATATATATATATATATATATATATATATATATATATATATATATATATATATATATATATATATATATATATATATATATATATATTATAAATAAAAGATAAAAATTTTTAACTAAAAAAAAAATATATATATATTATATATATATATATATATATATATATATATATATATATATATATATATATATATATATATATATATATATATATATATATATATATATATATATATATATATATATATTGTAGAGTAGACAGCGGGTTTAGGGAATTGGAAGAAGGGATACTAGAAATGAGGAAGAAATGATATGCCAGTGGGTTACAGCTGTGGAGATAAAAATTAGGGTATGAATTGTAAATAATTAGTCTTGCCAGGTAAATGAAGATACTTTAAATAACTATAGCAAACAAGCAGCTTTCTCAGTTCTATTTATTTTTTCCTTTTAATATAAATTAAGAACGCTTCATTTAAAATATTTTAATTACATAGGCTTTAAATGCGATCGGGTTGTGTTTAACAGGAGACTGCTATTGCTATTTTTAATGACAATAGGTACGAGGTGCTATATTGTCCAACTTTCTCCTGTGGTTTCCTTTAACGGATTATAACTCTTCAATGGTACGTCGTAGAGGAATGGGAACTCCATATTCGGAATTCCCTACCCTGAATTATGGTTTTGTTAATTTTTCAGGATATTCAAGTATACAATTGGCGCCATGTAAACTAAACTTTAAAATCGCTTAAACCGATAATGCGAATGAACCCGAATATGAAGATCTAGAATCCTATGACATTCCGTTCAGGGGATATGGTTTGAAAAATTTTTTTTTTGAAAATAAGATTTTGATTCTTGACATTCTATTAAAGACAGCAAAGATATTTAATACTTGAATAGTATGTCTTTTAAGACTTGAAATATCTCGTGGGACGTTCCTTTATCTGCTACGGTTAAGGAAACATGAACCCTCAAAGTTGACTTCTTTCTTTTGGATACTCTAAGTACGACAAACCACCTTGGTATGCATGTCGGACTTTAACTCGAAAATGGTAATGTATTGAAGAATTGGGATTCCGAATTTGGAATCAGGTCACACATCCTTAAAGGGCTGGAAAAACCCAAGACGACCTATCCATTGAAAAGTTATTAGAGTTTAAAAACTTACACAAATTTTGATCTGAAAATCTTAAAAACTTGAACTTGATTTGGTTCACATGCTTTCTGTTAAAACTCAAGGGACTAGACCCATACATACCCAACAGAAACTGAAATTTATCCTTAAAACTCAATTTTTTCAGGTGTTTAAGTGCCATACGAGGGTCGACTTCAGTAGGAATTTATATATATATATATATATATATATATATATATATATATATATATATATATATATATATATATATATATATATATATATATATATATATATATATATATATATATATAATATATATATATATATATATTATATGTTTAAAGACTTTCTCGTAAACTAAAGCTCGAAAAGCAAGTCTTTAAGATCTAACAGTCACTAAATCCGTGGGATGTATTTCCTGTGCGTAATATACGTGCTCAGACACGTCTGGATCTCACAATTGGGATAAAATAAGTAAAGGAATCGAATATTTAAGTCCCATATCTTTTGGAAAAATCCCCTCACTAGTTCCAGCTGGATTATTGACATTTTTGGAATCCCCCAAAATCGTTTAATTTAACGACCCCATAGAGTCTTCAATGTCACCCAGTCGGTTATAATACGCCTTTACGAGAAACAAAAAACATTTAGGAGCCGCTAATATGCTACAAAGTCTAACGATAATGAAACTCTTCCTCTTCGAATAACTATTTTGGAGCCTCAGATAAACCCTAGGCCTCCCTTACTAATAATTGACTTATCGCAAGATTGTGACAAGAATTCAAGTTTCAATTTGCCCAACAGAAAATTTTCATCACGAAATAGGTTTCCTAAATTTTAAGGTTACAGTGGTGGCTTAGATTACGAAATACCCATTTTTAAACGGGGACGTCGACGCAGAATGAGAATGCAATGAAAGTGCCGCTTCTTCTCCCAAAATTGTGAAAACTAGGGTTTCTTAAGTGGTGCAAAAGAAACCCCATTTCCGGAATCGGGGACTCATTTTACTTCAGTACCCCCAGTGCTAACCAAATGTAGCGAATTTTGTCATTCAAGCTAAATTCTAAACACTAAGTTAGAAAAGAAATAAAGCCAGTTCCGATACCCACTCTCATTTCTGTGTACTTTCGTAGCTTCCTGGGAATATTTTCCATTTTTTTTTCATAAATGATAAAAACCACAAGTTTGAATCCCTATTTAAAGAACGGCAGTAAATTCTCTTGTCAAAATTAGCGCATTAATAAACTGACGATGATTCGCATAACTTGTCACCAGAACTAATTGTTATTGCTCACACTGCAGTCACTAATATTAATGATTACAATGTTTCACTGACAACCAAGTGAAATTTTTTTTCATTCAATACGTTTAGATGAAAATGACCTGAATGTTCGGAGATATGTCTGTGAGGCGTTAGCAAAATAAATTTTAATTTTCACAAATCAAAGCTCTTTACTGTGTGCGACTTCACATATTCATCATTTAAGATATTAGATGCAGAAGTATTTATAAGATAAAATAATACGAGCTTTTACCGGAGAATCAAGGTTAATTTTGTGCTCAAATAACTTTTTTAAAAGTATGTGAAAAGTTTTTCCGAATTTAATAAATGTTTCATGAAAATAAACTTAACCACTTCTATTGTAAATAAAATTAAGTGAATTATTAATTTTGTTCTTCACACATTGAAAATTTTGCTTTAAATAAGTTGGAGAATATATTAATGCTTAAAGTTTTTTAATTGTTTCTTTGAATTTATTGAAAGAACACGCGTTTCACGGGTTATTTTAAGAATATGCTTATGAGGAAATTTTGACTTAAGACGGTATTAATGTTTTGATATGATCTAGCCTTTTGCAGTCTTTCAAAGACTGTAGCAAAATTTCTCGAATCGCTACGCTACATTCACAATAAAGACTATATAAAAAATACAAACTTAGATTAATTCGTTGAATAGGTCGAAAACGTAAATGCTATTTAATTTAACAAACTTAATTAGATGTTCAAGTAAAGTAGCCAAAGAATCTCCTAACAAGCTATCAACTTTTCATTTCTCACCTTTAAAACACGTTTTCTATAACTCATCCAAATTTTCTTCTGGCTTAAATATGCTTTCGTATGTAGTTTTTATAAAAAATAATCAGGTACCGTTTGTTTCCCTGAACATTAAATATTTAAGTTTTTCATTTATTTTTCAGGTTGGTATTCTTTTACTACAGGTAACCGATCCTCTCATTCGCTGATGAAGCAATTCTGAATAGTTTCGTAATTGATTAATTCCTAAGTCAGTCCTGAAACCGAGCCTCTCATTCGTTGAGGCAATTTTAATTATTTATCGTTTATCATATATAAGAATTTTATCACCAGCACTCACGGGTCAGGGTACACCCTCCCGTAGACAAACGTTCGTGTGCCATGCATCTTATATACATTAATAATAAGCGCATATATATATATATATATATATATATATATATATATATATATATATATATATATATATATATATATATATATATATATATATATATATATATATATATATATTGCAGCAAAGGATGGTCCAGATCCTTGATGCTACGTACACGCATCTAGTGGTGTATATATTGATTAACGAGGCTTACAGACAACAAGCTGTATCCGATTTACCTAGAGATCGTGATTATTCTTTCACCGTGGCTGATCTTAGTTACGATAATACTCAATTATGTCAGAGGTTCACTGAGTTTTCAAGGGTTTGTATTAGCATCTGCCCAAATTTGAAGATTGTTTTGATTATTCCCCCGTTTCTTGATCTTGTGCATTTTAACTCAATACGAGTAAGGAGATTTCCTAGGGAAATTCAAGAGATGTATGAGAGAAGGCCTGAATTTTCGGCCAGAGTCCTGCATCAGCAGTGTGTAAGTACCCATAGACATCTGAGATTATTAAGAACTCCAAGATACCAGTGGACAAATAAAACTACATATCCAGTAATGTATGCGGTTGCGGCTTTACCTCAACAAAAGAAAAACACCCGCTTATTTATGGAGGGAAGTGTTTTTACCTTAAGAAATATGGGATTTTTGCGTGATGGATTACATCCAAAGGTGCAATTACGTGCAGATTTTTGGAAGAGATTATACCATGCGGGAGTATTTAATTTAGTGGTGGAAGTACCCAGGGTAGAATCATCTATTGTAAATGTTGCTCCTTCTATGTCTGTGGATGTAAGGCAAGATCCACTAAGTAATGTATTAAAACTCCTCAATAGTGGAAGCGTCAGGACGTAGTGATGAGCCTCAGGTTGGATTTTCAGAGGTAGTAGTGGAAGAAATAAATCTAGTGGTAGAAGAACGAGCAGAAAGTTATCAGACCTTCGATATATGGATATATCGAAACTTAGTTCGACTTATAATCTGAACGACCGAAGTTTGCCGTGTGATACAGGCCTAACCGATAGATGGAAATGTCAAAATATCTACATAAAAATATCGATTTACAAGGTTAGACTTCTTAACCTAAACCCATATTATATATATATATATATATATATATATATATATATATATATATATATATATATATATATATATATATATATATATATATATATATATATATATATATAATATGGGTTTAGGTTAAGAAGTCTAACCTTGTAAATCGATATTTTTATGTAGATATTTTGACATTTCCATCTATCGGTTAGGCCTGTATCACACGGCAAACTTCGGTCGTTCAGATTATAAGTCGAACTAAGTTTCGATATATCCATATATCGAAGGTCTGATAACTTTCTGCTCGTTCTTCTACCACTAGATTTATTTCTTCCACTACTACCTCTGAAAATCCAACCTGAGGCTCATCACTACGTCCTACGATTTACAAGGTTAGACTTCTTAACCTAAACCCATATTATATATATATATATATATATATATATATATATATATATATATATATATATATATATATATATATATATATATATATATATATATATATATATATATATATAGAAAATTTAAAGAACATTCACAACTATTTCTTACTTTCAACCAAATTTCCTCATTCGATAAACAAAAAATAAACTATATATGCAAGTAATCAATATTAATATAAACTTCATCGATTAAAATATTAAAAAACTCATAAGCAGAATAGGCTAATTGCAGCATTGCAATAAAATTATTTTAATTCATTCATATACGAGAAAATATACAAAAAAATAATTTCGACAACATATTAAAAAGTTTACTACTTTTGATACTTAAGAGAACTGACAACAAACTACAGCCGTTACGCTGCCTATAGCTTGTCTGGAAAACTAGTTTCAGAAAACTAGTTTCTTATAAAATATTAAGCCACCATTCCATACTTCATAGTTTCTTATTGAACCTTAAATCATTATTTATCTCCCAGTTTAGTTACTGTATTATGTCATCATTTTAGTTCTCAGTTTCCTCATATCCCAACTTGCTTACTGTATTATGTCATCATTGTTGAGTTCTCTCAGTCTTCCATATTCTTTTATAAAGCTGGCTAGCTTCAATATTTTCTCTATGGCGCTCAACGTGATTTTGAGCATAGCATAATAACTAGGACTGTTCTGAGGGCTGGTTGGCGGATCTTAATATACCTAACCTGAAAAAAAAAAAAAAAAATTTTTTTTTTACGTTAAAACTCAAAATATTTTACCAATTTACCAAGTTTAACCTAACCGCTTTATCAAGTGGAACCTAACCACTTTACAAAACTTAACCTTACCAAATACCTAACCTAACCCATCTTTACATTAACCCAATATTTTACGTGAAACTCAAAAAAATATAATCTTATATTTTAGATATTAACAAAATATCTACCTGTGCAAATTTATTTTGAAACTAAAAATCTGTGCATGTATCAGATTTATACAATATCACAATTTTGAAAATATTTTGTCGAAACTAAAAAATCTGTATATAACAGATTTTAAATTTTTTTTTATTAAAACTAAAGGTTTGTGTATTTACCAGATTTTTATATATTATATCCATATTTTTTGAAAATTTTGACCAAACTGAAAAATCTGTATATAATATTTTATACAAAATATCTGCATTTTCAAAAAATATAAATTTTTTCATTTTTTTTTTGTTCCACAAATACAAATTCCAACCCTGGTGGGAAAAAGTTTTCATATTTGAATAACAATTGCAAATGAATTGTTATTAGTTGGTTAAAAATAATCAATCCTAAAAAATTAATCAAAAAATTTTTTTTTGGTATTACACATTATAATACAAATTTAATCTTTTCATATACGAGTGTTGTTTTAAGAGTGTATAAGACTATTTGTATAAATATTATATTTAAGTAATTTGTAGCATATACTACATTGTGTTCATTATAAGCCAAATCTTATCATAACCAAAATGACTAATTTAACCATATTAACAACAAAGCGAAAATTCTTTCGAACTAGTGTTACCACTGAGTTTAATAAATATCAAAATAATATCCCAAGTTCTCAAACAGAAATACAAAGAATAAAAGCTAAGTTTGAGAGGTTTGGGAAAGATCTAGATCTTTTAGATGCAGAAATTCTAGATCAAAAATTTACGGAAGAATCCGATTCTAGCGCATTAGAACAAGAATTTGCTGCATGTCAGGAATATCAAAATAAAATACAAGATATACTGGCAGCTCTAAATTCTCCCGATATTTCTAATGCTCCCTCTAATTTAAATACAATTCCCAATAAGAGAGGAAAGCAGATCCCTTCTCAGGAGGGCCACTGCTCCTTTACAAACTTTTAGTAGCAAAGAAGGGGAAGACCTTGCCGCATTTTTTTCCCAGTTAGAGAATACACTCAGTCAGCATCCCTATTCAGATTATGATAAGTTGCTCATATTAAGACAACAAATTTCAGGTAGAGCCCTTTTATTAATAGAATCACTTGAACCTGACGAGGAAAGCTATAGTAGAGCAAAAAACCTCCTCATGAGTGCCTTAGCTTCCCCTGAGATACAAAAAGCAAAACTAATAAAAAAATTAGCTGAACTTAAACCCATTTCCGATTTTGATCCATTTTCATATATAGGTGAAATGAGAACTCTCATATATAAAACAAAAAAACTAAATGTAAGCGTGGAAGATTTTTTACAATATTTCCTGTGGAATGGTTTAAATTATAAGTTCCAAAATATATTAGTTAGTATTACAAATAACTCTAGACCAACTCTAGAGGAAATGTCTGAAACCAATATGTTTCAGGCCGCAGATAGGTATACCCTGAATGAGAAAAAATTCATGGATAATAGAAAGCGGGAAACTAAGGTTACCTCCTCTTATGCAGTAAACTTCCCCAATATCAAATGTATTTTATGTTCCAAAAATTCCAAGGATGCATCTCATCCTATATATAAATGCCCAAATTTTCCTGATCCCAAATCTAAATTAGCAGAATTAAGAAAATTAATATTTGCATTACATGTGCTAATGACCATCCCACATCAGAGTGTAGATTTAGTTTTAGAAATGCATGTAAAAAATGTAACCAGTATCATTTCTCTTATTTGTGTATTGAAAACTATCCTAGAAACGATTCTGGTAATGATAATTATAAAACACACAAGAATAGTAATAGTAGTAAGCATAATCATGGCCAAAAGGGAAAACAAAGTAAAAACAACCAAACCCGAGTCATTTCCCATAGCAGTTTGGCAACCATAAATGAATCTGCCCTTCAGGCGTGTATACCCAATAAAACCATTCTACCTACCTTTACTGCCTATACTAGTGGTAAAGAGTTAAGAATTCTAAAGGATGGGGGGTGTCAAAGTAACTTAGTCTCCTTTGAGACTGCAAAACTTTATAATTTCAGAATTATCAAAGATAAAATCAATCTCACTGTCAATGGGATAAACAAAACTCAAAACCACCACTCACAGGTAGTTGAAATACCCCTAACAATAGGGAAACATAAATATTTAATAGAAGCCATGTGCCTTCCAACTATTTCCATATCCCTAGAACTACCAGGCCTACCCAGGATTGTACAGGATGTCCTGGACAAGGGTTATAAGCTAGCGGATAAAAGACTGACTCGCTTCAGCAGTGAGATCAGTGATATTGACTTAATATTAGGAACAAAATCTGCATTTTGCTTACCTGAGACTGATATATTATTTGGTGAGCAATCCTTATATGCTAAAACTTCTATTGGCATTGTACTAAAGGGAGATTGTGATCAAATACTCAGAGACTTAACACACATTCCCCCTAACCCAGAAATGGATACATCATCAAAACTCACACAACCCTTAAACACTCATGCATTCAACATGACTACTCTAGCTGAGGAAAACAATCATGGTGAAGTAATTAGTGAGGTGGGAGAGGAGAGTGTGGAGTGTAATTTAAGTTATGATGTGTTGGATGATAGAGGAGAAATAAATGAAAATGAATTAGATAAGGCTACTAGAGAAATCCTAGAAAACCAATGTATCAAATATACATCATTAGAAATGAATGAATATAAAGAGGAATCTTCTGAAATAAATGATACTTTAGTTCATTTTGCCTTACAACATCTGGAGAGAGATAGCACAGGCAGATTGGTTATGCCTCTGTTTTGGGATAGTCAAACCGCCCATTTATTAGGAAAAAACAAGTACTTAGCGGAAAAAGTCTTGCTTTCCAGTCTCAAAAAACTAAAGAAAAAACCCGCTCATTTAGACCTTATGGAACAAGCTATCAAAGACCAAGAAAAAGAAGGTATTATTGAGAGGATAGATAATGTTGAAGGACTTTCCTGAAAGAACACCCAGAAGCTAGCTTTCTTCCACATATGGGTGTCTTTAAACTATATAGAGAAACTACTAAATGTAGGGTGGTTTTTCTCTCCAATCTTTGTGAAAAAAGTCATGACAAGATTGACCATATCACATAACCAAGCTATTCTTCCGGGTCCCAATCTTAATCATAAACTAGCCAGTTCTCTAATACAGTTAAGGTTTAATAAATATCTTGTATGTTTTGATTTAAAGAAAGCATTTAATTCCATAGGTTTGAGTGAAATAGACCAAAATAGACTCTTATTTCTTTGGTTTAGAAACCCATCCAAAGGTGACTTTTCCATAGTAGGATATAAAAATGTAAGGTTGTGTTTTGGTATTCGGTGTGCTCCAACACTATTAATGCTAGCTCTATTCTACATGTTAGTTTTGAATGTGGAAAATGATGAAAGTGATGTGAAAGATTTGAAAAAAATTATTTATCAAATGTCATATATGGATAATTGTGCACTTTCATATAACACAGAGGAAGAAGTTTTATGGGGTTATAAACAACTTCCTTCCATTTTTCAGCCTTACCATTTTGGGTTACAACAATTTATTACTAACTCTCCCAAAGTAAATGAACTAATTTTAAATTCAGAGTCAGATATACCTTCACATAGTGTTAAACTTTTAGGGTTACAGTGGGATACACATAGAGATGTAATTTATACAAAACCCATTCAGCTAGATTTAAATGCTAATTCTAAAAGAAAAATATTAAGTTCCATTGCTAGCCAATTTGATCTCTTTTCCTTTAATGGGCCTATTCTCAATAGAAGTAGACTTTTCCTTCATGGCTTACAATGTAACAAAGAGTTAGACTGGGATCAAACTTTATCTGAAGACCACATGAGAGAGTGGAGAAACATTGTGAAACAAGTCAATGCTTCCCCAGTCTTTGAGATTGAACGTTTCATAGGCAAAAGAGACGACAAGTACCGTCTCATCACTTTTGCAGACAGTAGTAAAGATATATTTGGAGCAGTCAATTTCATACAATGTATAAGTGATAAAAAGGTTAGCTTTATTTCTGCAAAAAACCGTTTAGTGAATGCACAGTTAAAGCGTAAGTCTATTCCAACTTTGGAATTACTGAGTGTCACTTTAGCGACAGAATGCATTTTAGACTTATACAATGAACTATGTGGTGACCACTGTATAAACCCCATTCAAGTAGAGTCCCTCCACATTTACTCAGACAGTGTTGTAACATTATCCTGGTTGGACTCTTATCTATGTAAAAGAGAAAAGCTACAAAAACGTTCAGTTTTTGTCCAAAATAGATTGCAAAGAATTTCCCACCTTTGTGAACAAAAACCCATAACTTACTCATTTGTAGCTGGGCTGGAAAATCCAGCGGACTGCATTTCTCGTTGTTTATCTCCAAAACAATTAATGAAATCCAATTATTTCACAGGACCAAACTTTCTTAAGTCAGAAGAGTCTGATATTAACTCTCATTCACTACAAATTACCATTCCTACCCCAGCCTTAAACTCAAATACTATTAGTAACAACCAAACTAATTGCTTTTTAAATATTAACCAGGAGAGTAATAATCAATATCTGAAAGATCTTGAAAGATATTCCAAGTTCTCTAAAATAGTTAAAAAATATCAATATGTATTAACCTTTATTAACAAATTAAAAATTAAACTTAAAGAAAAGAATTCTATTCCCTTTGATAGTGGAAGGGCCAAAATTTATTCAAATGAATATGAACAATCTGTCAAACATATCTTAAGACTAGATCAAAGAATAGAATACCCTGAGGTTTTTGAGTTTTTTACCAACAGTGGTAAGAAAAAAGAAATGCCTAACATATTTGGACAGTTGAATATATATGTGGACCCAGAGGGATTATTAAGGGTACGCAGTAAGCTAGAACGCATGAAAGATAATTCCTTTTACAAGTTTCCCTTATTACTGTCAAAGAAAAGTAAATTAACCAACCTCATCATACAGCATTATCATGAAAAAACTTCACATGCGGGAGTTTACACACTTTTATCTGAATTAAGGAAAACATATTGGATTCCCAGTTATTATTCCACAGTAAAAAAACTTGTCAGAAAATGCATTACATGCAGACGGTTTAATGAATTGCCTATACAAATTAATCAAAGTCCTTATAGGGAATTCCGGGCCAACCCTCCCAATATTCCTTTTAACTATATTTATTTAGATTACTGTGGTCCATTCTATGTGAAAGAGCAGGAAGACCGTAAAAAGGTGTATGTCTTATGTATAACTTGTATGTGGAGTAGAGCAGTGAATCTGAAAGTCTGTGTGAACATGAGTACAGAGGAGTTCCTTAGAGCCATTCAATTGCATTGTTATCAGTTTGGGGTACCACAATATTGTATTAGTGACTTGGGAACTCAAATAGTTGCTGGGGGTAATGTCATTAAAGACTTTTTAAAAGATGCTGAAACAAAAAAGTATTTTGATGAAAAGGGTATCCATACTATTGCATTTGAACATTTTGATAAAGGTAGGAGTGAATTGGGTTCCATGGTAGAAACACTAGTAAAAGTAACCAAAAGACTTTTATATGGGTCCATCAAAAAGAATGTACTCTCACTGCGACAGTTTGAATTTTTCATAGAACAAACCATACACTTAGCAAACCGTCGCCCTGTAGCTTTTAAGGAAACCCTTAGAGACTCTCAAAATGTCCCTGAAGCAATAACCCCTGAAATCCTTATTCATGGTCATGAACTTGTATCCTTCAATATACTCCCTGATATACAGGAACCTCCTAATACCCAAAATTTAAGTACTGCACCTGTTAAATTTATCAAAGATTCTTATAATTCCTTCCAAAATGTTCTAAAAACCTTAAAAGAAAAATACCATTCTGAGTTTATTTATACACTTATTAAACAGGCGGTAGACAAAAAGGATAGGTATAAAGTTGTCCCTCATAAAGCATTGACTGTTGGTGACATTGTGTTAATTAAGGATAATTTTACCAAACCAGCTAACTATCCAATGGGAATAGTCAAAGAGGTCTCCAAAAATATAAAGGGAGAAGTAACTGGTGCAACCCTATTCAAAGGAAGCACTAGAGAAATGATCAAACGGCATGTTT
>SEYY01004487.1:0-22500 GCA_009176605.1 Armadillidium nasatum
ACTAAAGTATGGTCATAATGTGGTTTGGCGATCGTTTCCCTATAGGTCAAAACATGGCCACTGAAAATAGGGAATAGTTGTGTGTTTTGAAATATCCTTGTACTTAAAATTGAATGTGCTGTAAAAAGAAATTTCCGGGGGTTATGGATTTGCCGATTCGACCATTTTGTAGTGTTTTTATTGTACTAAAGTATGGTCATAATGTGGTTTGGCGATCGTTTCCCTATAGGTCAAAACATGGCCACTGAAAATAGGGAATAGTTGTGTTTTTGAAATATCCTTGTACTTAAAATTGAATGTGCTGTAAAAAGAAATTTCCGGGGGTTATGGATTTGCCGATTCGAACCATTTTGTAGTGTTTTTATTGTACTAAAGTATGGTCATAATGTGGTTTGGCGATCGTTTCCCTATAGGTCAAAACATGGAAACTGAAAATAGGGAATAGTTGTGTTTTTGAAATATCCTTGTACTTAAAATTGAATGTGCTGTAAAAAGAAATTTCCGGGGGTTATGGATTTGCCGGTTCATTCGACCATTTTGTAGTGTTTTTATTGTACTAAAGTATGGTCATAATGTGGTTTGGCGATCGTTTCCCTATAGGTCAAAACATGGCCACTGAAAATAGGGAATAGTTGTGTTTTTGAAATATCCTTGTACTTAAAATTGAATGTGCTGTAAAAAGAAATTTCCGGGGGTTATGGATTTGCCGATTCGACCATTTTGTAGTGTTTTTATTGTACTAAAGGTATGGTCATAATGTGGTTTGGCGATCGTTTCCCTATAGGTCAAAACATGGCCACTGAAAATAGGGAATAGTTGTGTTTTGAAATATCCTTAAAATTGAATACTTAAAATTGAATGTGCTGTAAAAAGAAATTTCCGGGGGTTATGGATTTGCCGATTCGACCATTTTGTAGTGTTTTTATTGTACTAAAGTATGGTCATAATGTGGTTTGGCGATCGTTTCCCTATAGGTCAAAACATGGCCACTGAAAATAGGGAATAGTTGTGTTTTTGAAATATCCTTGTACTTAAAATTGAATGTGCTGTAAAAAGAAATTTCCGGGGTTATGGATTTGCCGATTCGACCATTTTGTAGTGTTTTTATTGTACTAAAGTATGGTCATAATGTGGTTTGGCGATCGTTTCCCTATAGGTCAAAACATGGCCACTGAAAATAGGGAATAGTTGTGTTTTTGAAATATCCTTGTACTTAAAATTGAATGTGCTGTAAAAAGAAATTTCCGGGGGTTATGGATTTGCCGATTCGACCATTTTGTAGTGTTTTTATTGTACTAAAGTATGGTCATAATGTGGTTTGGCGATCGTTTCCCTATAGGTCAAAACATGGCCACTGAAAATAGGGAATAGTTGTGTTTTTGAAATATCCTTGTACTTAAAATTGAATGTATTATTATTTTCTAACTGGACTGGACTGTCTGAGCTGCAAAGTTATATGAATTCTCTTATTTTATCCTTTTTCTGAATATTCCATTTTAATAATAGATGAAAGAATTAAATGCTTGAAGAATTAATACCTCTCTTCTGTAATTAGAATTTAAGAAAGATCAGATGATTTGGTTAGAAGTCGGTTTTTCAAATAAAATGAGTTATGTAAGATAGTTTTCAAGACACTGGCAATGTAAGGAGTGCAGCGTTTTCATACGATTTGTAGCTTCATGTATTATCAGGTTAGTACCATCAGCTTTGCCGAATATAAATTTTTTTAAGTCGAATCTTAATTTTTTTGAAGCCGAATCTTTATTTTTTTGAAGCCGAATCTTTATTTTTTTGAAGCCGAATCTTTATTTTTTTGAAGCCGAATCTTAATTTTTTTGAAGCCGAATCTTAATTTTTTTGAAGCCGAATCTTTATTTTTTTTAAGCCATTCCCATGTATGAATAGCAGATTACCTGCTATAGGTCAAAACATGGCCACTGAAAATAGGGAATAGTTGTGTTTTTGAAATATCCTTGTACTTAAAATTGAATGTGCTGTAAAAAGAAATTTCCGGGGGTTATGGATTTGCCGATTCGACCATTTTGTAGTGTTTTTATTGTACTAAAGTATGGTCATAATGTGGTTTGGCGATCGTTTCCCTATAGGTCAAAACATGGCCACTGAAAATAGGGAATAGTTGTGTTTTTGAAATATCCTTGTACTTAAAATTGAATGTGCTGTAAAAAGAAATTTTCCGGGGGTTATGGATTTGCCGATTCGACCATTTTGTAGTGTTTTTATTGTACTAAAGTATGGTCATAATGTGGTTTGGCGATCGTTTCCCTATAGGTCAAAACATGGCCACTGAAAATAGGGAATAGTTGTGTTTTTGAAATATCCTTGTACTTAAAATTGAATGTGCTGTAAAAAGAAATTTCCGGGGGTTATGGATTTGCCGATTCGACCATTTTGTAGTGTTTTTATTGTACTAAAGTATGGTCATAATGTGGTTTGGCGATCGTTTCCCTATAGGTCAAAACATGGCCACTGAAAATAGGGAATAGTTGTGTTTTTGAAATGTCCTTGTACTTAAAATTGAATGTGCTGTAAAAAGAAATTTCCGGGGGTTATGGATTTGCCGATTCGACCATTTTGTAGTGTTTTTATTGTACTAAAGTATGGTCATAATGTGGTTTGGCGATCGTTTCCCTATAGGTCAAAACATGGCCACTGAAAATAGGGAATAGTTGTGTTTTGAAATATCCTTGTACTTAAAATTGAATGTGCTGTAAAAAGAAATTTCCGGGGGTTATGGATTTGCTGATTCGACCATTTTGTAGTGTTTTTATTGTACTAAAGTATGGTCATAATGTGGTTTGGCGATCGTTTCCCTATAGGTCAAAACATGGCCACTGAAAATAGGGAATAGTTGTGTTTTTGAAATATCCTTGTACTTAAAATTGAATGTATTATTATTTTCTAACTGGACTGGACTGTCTGAGCTGCAAAGTTATATGAATTCTCTTATTTTATCCTTTTTCTGAATATTCCATTTTAATAATAGATGAAAGAATTAAATGCTTGAAGAATTAATACCTCTCTTCTGTAATTAGAATTTAAGAAAGATCAGGTTAGAAGTCGTTTTTCAAATAAAATGAGTTATGTAAGATTGTTTTCAAGACACTGGCAATATAAGGAGTGCAGCGTTTTCATACGATTTGTAGCTTCATGTATTATCAGTTTAGTACCATCAGCTTTGCCGAATCTTAATTTTTTTGAAGCCGAATCTTTATTTTTTTGAAGCCGAATCTTTATTTTTTGAAGCCGAATCCTTGTTTTTTTGAAGCCGAATCTTTATTTTTTTGAAGCCGAATCTTAATTTTTTTGAAGTCGAATCTTAATTTTTTTTGAAGCTGAATCTTTATTTTTTTGAAGCCGAATCTTTTTTTTTTTGAAGCCGAATCTTTATTTTTTTGAAGCCTAATCTTTATTTTTTTGAAGCCGAATCTTTCTATGCAAATTTGTCTTACAGTAGAAATGGTTACTGCTCAGCAGGCAGGTTCTTGGGGTAAGAGACAGCAGCTCTGTCACACTCCCATATATAAATAGCAGATTACCTGCTATATATATTTATTATTTAAATAATAGGAGACAACCTGTCCATTGTATATATATATATATATATATATATATATATATATATATATATATATATATATATATATATATATATATATATATATATATATATATATATATATATATATATATATATATATATATATATATATATATATATATATATATAGAATTAAGTGCTTGAAGCATTAATACCTCTCTTTTGTAATTAGAATTTAAGAAAGATCACTGATTAGTTGGTTAGAAGTCGTTTTTCAAATAAAATGAGTTATGTAAGACTGTTTTCAAGACACTGTCAATATAAGAAGTGCAGCGTTTTCATACGATTTGTAGCTTCATGTATTATCAGTTTAGTACCATCAGCTTTGCCAAATATTAATTTTTTTTCAAGCCGAATCTTAATTTTTTTGAAGCCGAATCTTTATTTTTTTGAAGCCGAATCTTTATTTTTTTGAAGCCGAATCTTTATTTTTTTGAAGCCGAATCTTTATTTTTTTGAAGCTGAATCTTTAGGAAAGTCTCGTGCTATACAAATTTGTCTTACAGGAGAAATGGTTACCGCTCAGCAGTCAGATTCTTGGGGTAAGAGACAACAGCTCTGTCAAACTCCCATATATGAATAGCAGATTACCTGCTATATATATTTATTATTTAAATAAAATATAAAAATAAAAATAAAATATATATATATATATATATATATATATATATATATATATATATATATATATATATATATATATATATATATATATATATATATATATATATATATATATAAAATTATTAAAACAGTGAGAAAGATAGAGATGGCATTATAATTTTCTAACTGGACTGGACTGTCTGAGCTGCAAAGTTATTTGAATTCTCTTATTTTATCCTTTTTCTGAATATTCCATTTTAATAATAGATGAAAGAATTTAGTGCTTGAAGCATTAATACCTCTCTTCTGTAATTAGAATTTAAGAAAGATCAGTGATTAGTTGGTTAGAAGTCGGTTTTTCAAATAAAATGAGTTATGTAAGATAGTTTTCAAGACACTGGCAATGTAAGGAGTGCAGCGTTTTCATACGATTTGTAGCTTCATGTTTTATCAGTTTAGTACCATCAGCTTTGCCGAATCTTAAGCGAATTTTTTTGAAGCCAAATCTTAATTTTTTTGAAGTCGAATCTTAATTTTTTTTGAAGCTGAATCTTTATTTTTTTGAAGCTGAATCTTTATTTTTTTGAAGCCGAATCTTTATTTTTTTGAAGCCGAATCTTTAGGAAAGTCTCGTGCTATGCAAATTTGTCTTACAGGAGAAATGGTTACCGCTCAGCAGGCAGATTCTTGGGGTAAGAGACAACAGCTCTGTCACACTCCCATATATGAATAGCAGATTACCTGCTATATATATTTATTATTTAAATAATTGGAGACAACCTGTCCATTATATATATATATATATATATATATATATATATATATATATATATATATATATATATATATATATATATATATATATATATATATATATAATATAAATAAAATTATTAAAACAGTGAGAAAGAGAGAGATGGCATTATAATTTTCTAACTGGTCTGTAGTGTCTGAGCTGTAAAGTTATATGAATTCTCTTATTTTATCCTTTCTCTGAATATTACATTTTGGTAATAGATGAAAGAATTAAGTGCTTGAAGCATTAATACCTCTCTTCTGTAATTAGAATTTAAGAAAGATCAGTGATTAGTTGGTTAGAAGTCGGTTTTTCAAATAAAATGAGTTATGTAAGATAATTTTCAAGACACTGGCAATATAAGGAGTGCAGCGTTTTCATACGATTTGTAGCTTCATGTATTATCAGTTTAGTACCATCAGCTTTGCCGAATCTTAATTTTTTTGAAGCTGAATCTTAATTTTTTTGAAGCCGAATCTTTATTTTTTTGAAGCCGAATCTTAATTTTTTTGAAGCCGAATCTTTATTTTTTTGAAGCCGAATCTTTATTTTTTTGAAACCGAATCTTTATTTTTTTGAAGCCGAATCTTTATTTTTTTGAAGCCGAATCTTTATTTTTTTGAAGCCGAATCTTTATTTTTTGAAGCCGAATCTTTATTTTTTTGAAGCCGAATCTTTATTTTTTTGAAGCCGAATCTTTAGGAATGTCTCGTGCTGTGCAAATTTGTCTTACAGCAGAAATGGTTACCGCTCAGCAGGCAGATTCTTGGGGTAAGAGACAACACCTCTGTCACACTCCCATATATGAATAGCAGATTACCTGCTATATATATTTATTATTTAAATAATAGGAGACAACCTGTCCATTATATATATATATATATATATATATATATATATATATATATATATATATATATATATATATATATATATATATATATATATATATATATGTGGCGGGAGCTATATATATTTATAACTGACAAATGGTTCTAAGCAGAGACGCAGTTAACTACGCTCTGCCACCATTAATGTGGCGGGAGCTCTGGTGAATTACTGAAAAAAAATAAAAGGGGCAGTGGAAGCTATTCAAAAAATGTTTTCTTACCTAGTTGTTACAAATAAAGTTCAGATTTGTCCACCAGGAGGAAGTTCCTCACTCTTGCTCCTCTTCCTTTACGAATCTGCTCCGAACCAAAACTGAGGGGAAATATATAAGGATACTAGGATTAAAGAAAAACTAGCGATAATAATCAAAGAAAAATGCTTACCAGGTATAGACGCATGCAAAGCAAAGAAAATAACTGTTGGACTTGACTGCAAGCTCAGACCTACAAGGCAAAAATGACACGGACAGAACAACTATGTTTAACTTTAATAATTTATATCGGTTTAAATTTTACTTTTACAATATATATATTGAGATATATGTTACCAAATCAAAAAAATTTCACTCATTTTATCACACACGCTACATCTTCACAGCTTTATTATGATCACTCACACAATAGGTACATAAATGCAATTTCAGTATGATAATTATTTGTATAAAATAACTATAATAAATACAATGAACAAATTTTTTTATAGGAATATTCCAAATTTATATATATTTTGTTTAATAGATATAGAAGTATTTAAAAAAAAATTTCTTTTTTATGGTATTTCTCCGGAAGTTTATTTATGGGAACTTTTTATGGTAAAGTTTTAGTTCATCGAATTATGGAACTAGGGAAATGCACTTCACTTAATGTTCTAATTGTCATGCAATAAACATTCTATCCCACCTTTGAATTAGACATCAATGCTAATTAGTATTTTGGAGATGATGGAATCTTTGCAAGAAAAACTCTTCCAATTCTGTTTTAGCTCGCACACTCGGTCCCTTTAATAGTAAGCACCTGTCATTAATCTCCTACCCGAACAAATATATACATATATGTATATACACATATACATGCTCAAGCAAGCGATAATAAAATTAGATTAGAAGCGCAAAATTTAGTGCCATTCAAATTTTATTAAATTAATTGTAAAAATTACTTAAATTTTAACATATGCCTTCTTTAAAAAATATTAAGTTCTAATGTTATAATTAAGTTTTAACGTTTTAAAACTGACCTGGATAGGGTAGAGGGAGGAGTGTTTCTAATCTCCCCTTTTCTGACAATATTTAGATTTATCTTTACAAAATGCCGCTTGTGGCAATGATTATTCTCTTTTACAGATGAAAAGAAATATGGATTTATTTCAATTTTTAATAATCAAACAAAAGTCTGCAAAATAAAAGAAAGAAAAGAAAAGGTGAAACCTTCACACTCCTCCCCACCCGTTGTTGACTAACAACGAGAGGACACTTACTTTTGACTTTGTGAATTTTTTTTTTTTTTTTTTTTTTTTTTTTTTTTTATAAACCTGCTCTTCCAAATCTTTTCTTTGGATTTATTTTGACAATCATCAGTTTATGATGAATTAATGCTTTTGTCAAAAATATAATTGACTGTACATCAGGACTAAATAATTTTTGTAATTACTTTTTAAAACAACTTATATATTATAGAACCAAATTTTTATTAATTAACTGTATATTATTCGTTTATCAATTTATTTATTTATTTTTTTTTATTTTTTTTTTATTTTAACTATCTTTAGGCTTTTCTTTTTCTTTCTAGAATATATGGTTGAACATTAGGCAAATTCAAACATGCCCCATGTGATCGTGTTGCTGGCCTATTACTCTGGGCTAGGTTTATTTCTTCAACTTGGGCCATTTCGGTTCCAGATAATCCAGAAAATTTGGAATCTGAAAAATCTGAAAAATTTCTTGATTCAGGATCGGGTATCACTGCAGGAGATGGTAAAGAATCCAGGGTAGAAGCTGACAATGCAAGAGGTCTTCTAATAGCTTCCAGAAAACTATCCCCTGCTGCAGAGACATCAGATAAAGGTGAATTTCTGTCCTTTAACTGTTGTGAACGCACTCGTAGGGCGTTTTGACTTCTTATAAGGTGTTCTTTTAGGAATTCAGATAACGTTCCCACAGGCAACGGCATAACACTCCTGTCTGTAATAAAAGATGATTCTGGTTCATCCAAAATTTCAGAATTCATCTTTGATTCTTTTCTTTCAGAGCTCACGAACTGTGGCTCAAACTGTTGGGGTGTCTCAAACCCACCCAATGTTTGTAAGGTTATATTAAGATTTCTTTGCATCTTTCGCAAGACTTTTAGATTTTGTAATAGTTTTCTATTCGCACACTTTGAAAAATTAAAACCCTCAAAGGTGTCATCTTCATCCTCTTCATCAGACAATTCATCATCTTCAAGTATTTGTTGAGAATCAATTCGGTCTTCAGGTTCTACTACTGGCATATCCAAATCAGCAGCTGGCTGAGTTTCAGGAGTCTCAGGTTGTGATGCATCTAATCCTCTTTGTTGGAATAATAGATTATCTTTAAGATAAGGTGGAGGAATTTTCCATTTTCTTATCTGACGGTGGTGTGCTCTATATTGACTGTTTTCCCATGTGGAACACAAAAGGTAAGTAACTTGATTTGGATTTATGGCAATAATTTTGTAAGGGCCCGCATATCGCGGTTTAAACTTATTGCTTACCAAATCTCCAGGGTGTTGAATTTTCAAACCTACCAGTTGGTCCAGTTCGAATGGAGTGTAATTTTCATGTCCTCTCTTCCATGGTTGTCGATCTCGAGGACATTGTATTCCACCATGGGTGTCATGTGCTTTATTCAGTATGCATTCACAGGGTGTTATTTTAGTCTGCGAGTGTTGGGTGTGATTATATATCAATATCACATTTGGCAATTCTACATCCCATTTCTTCGGATCTTTAAGGGTCATCCGGAGGTATTGACTAATAGTCCTGTTTACCCTCTCCACAGCACCATTAGAGGATGGAGAATATGGGGTGGTAAGAATATGTTTAATATTATTACTTTGCAGTAATAATGCAGGTCCTATGAACTCTCTTCCATTGTCAGATAATAATCTTTGAGGTATTTTCGGTAGTACAGGAAGGATATATCGTTGAAAAATGCCTGCAATGGTCTGTGACTGCTTATTTTTAATCGCTACTGCAATGGTCCACTTTGAAAAATGGTCAACCATGACAAACACGTATTTGTTTCCTAGGGCAGAAGGAGGAAATTGCATCAAGTCTACTGCCACTAGCTCGAATGGAAAACTTGTGTCAATCTTCAATGTTGGAGGAGCATGAATTATATTGGATACTTTAGAGCTTTGACACTTTATAACATGAGACTGCTATATCATAACAAATCTCATATATCTTTGGGTGCCAAGCATAACGTGTTATTAACTCAATTAATTTGTTTCGACCTATATGTGCAAAATTTGCATGAATTAAAATAGCTACATCTGTTATTATTTCAAAAGGTAAAATATAGGTAGGTTGATTAATTTTATTAGTTTTGTACAGTACTCCTCTCTCAATAAATATATCATGCCTGAACCTTGCAAAAGGTTTCATTTCTCTGGTAAGGGGTCTATTTCTTTTTATAGCACGATACAAAGACCTAAGCAAGGGAGACTGTAATTGATATTGTCTGACCTCTTCAAGTTCAAAATCGAACTCTTCCAGGTTGTGATTATCTTGTTCACATATGTTGATATGACAGAAACTTATTAAATCTCTGTCCTCCCCACCATCTTCCACTAGTGGGCTTGTCATTATTACTTCTATTTCTTGTGATTCATCCAATAGGTCATATTCATTGAAAGGATTTATTGTTGTTACCCTCTCAATCTCCACAGAGGATTTTTCTAGGAGGTACCATTCTTGTCAACAAATTATAGTGAAAACCACCCAGGCATAATAATAAGCATGTTTTTTCAGCCTTCTCAGAGCCATATTGGAGTGGTTTACTACTTCCATAATATACCAGAACCTTGGCTTGATATAGTTTAGCAAATGCTTCAATGGCTTGAGTCATTGGCAATTGGCCTGGGAATTTTTGCAGTTGTAATTGTTTTAAGATATTTCGATTATTTCTACCACTAGGCAATCCGTAATTCCCTCTGTTTTCAATCAATTCCTGAGCAACGATCTCTCGAATCTGTTGATGACTGTCCACTGAACCATTTAACCAGGTAGCAAAACTCTGGTAAAGTGAATCTCCGCCTCCTGGCATTTTTAATTCAAAACAACCTGGTGGTATTTCTTGTTTATGGGAATTTCCCAAGTCTTCTAGCACCTGACCCTCCTGTGATCGGAAAAGTGCATCAGCTATGATATTATCCTTCCCTAGCTGGAATATAGTGAAGTTCATATTCAATTTCATTTAACTCCTCTAAAGTTCGGGCAACTCTTTGATTTACCAGGGGCATGTTATTAAGATATAAAAGGGGTTTATGATCTGTATGGATATGAACTTTAATCCCATACAGAAAAGGTTTTAATGACTTTATGGCCCATCTAATTGCCGCAACCTCTTTCTCCGTTGTGCTGTATTTGCGTTCTGCTCTTGAAAATGTGGTGGATATGAATGCAATAGGTTTTTCACTACCATTCTGTTGTTGAGATAAACAGGCCCCAGCTCCTATATCTGAGGCATCCACATATAACAAAAGAGGAGCCGCTCCTTCTGACCGATCTGGGTAAGTCAGTATTTGAGGTTCTAACAAACTTTGTTTTAATGTCTCGAAGGCTTCTTGACATTCACTGGTCCATTTAATGGTTTTCTTTCCCAAGATATCGAATAAAGGCTTGGCAATTTCTGAACATCTGGGTATGTGTCGCCGATAGAAATTGATCATGCCCAGAAACTGGCGAAGTTTCCTGATAGTAGTTAGGGCTGGAAAATCTTGGATACCTTGTAGGTTCTTTGAAAGAGGTATCATTCCTTGTTCTGAAATTTTATGACCTAAGTACTGTACTTCTTTGCGTAACAGGTACGTTTTGCTAGGTTTTATTTTAAATCCAGTACATTGAAAAGCTTGGAGTACTTTTTCTAGGGAAATTAAATGTTGTTCAAAGGTTTTGCTCATTATAAGGACGTCATCAAGGTAAACCATTACCTCAGTCCAAGGGATGTGAGACAAAGCAAACCTCATGCCACGCTGAAAAGTTGCGGGCCCGTTCTTCACTCCAAATGGCATTCGCAAGAACTCCCAATGGGACAAAGGTGTGGTAAACGCGGTTTTCTCAATGCTGTCTTCATCCATTTCAACTTGATAATATCCCTTTACTAGGTCTATTGTAGAAAAGTACGTCATACCTTGTAAACTGAACAACATGTCAATCAGATTGGGTATTGGGAAACTGTCCCCCTTTGTAATCTTATTTAATTCACGGTAGTCAATACATAAGCGAATTGTTCCATCCTCCTTCCTCATGGGCACAATTGGAGCTGAGTAAGGAGAATGACTTTTACGAATTATTCCTTCTGATTCCAACTTTCTACAATTCTCTTCTATCTCTGCTAATACTGGCCCCTGGAGTCTTCTTACCGGCACTTGTACAGGTTTCTCGGTTGTGGTTTCAATTTTATGTTTGATCACTGACGTACATCCTACATCAGAGTCATCAAGACTTAGGACCGTTGGGTATTTTTGTAAAAGGGCCAATACTTGCTCTTGTTCACTTTTGGTTATATTCGCTTCTTTCAGACGAAATGCGTCACTTAACCCTTCTAGTGTCCAACCGAAATAATCATTTTTCATCAACTCTGACAACTCAACCATGTGGATAGAAGGATCATCCACTTTCAGTTCTTCAGCTTCACCTATTATTTGTCCCTTTTTCAATTTTCTACAAGATATCATCTTCATTCACCACCAATAACAAAGCTTGTTTGTCTTTTTGGTGAACAACTGCTGGATCTATGTGGACTGGCAATGTCCCTTTTGGATTAACTACTATGGTAGATTCTTGTCCCAACTCAAAATTCCCAACCTCAATTTCCACGACAGAGCATGACCTTGGAGGTATTTTCACATCTCTTTTTAATAAACAATTAAAAGTTTCTGGAGATGAGATTCTAATGTCTCTTGCTACCAGCTTTACATAATTCCCCATTCGACAGACTAATTCCTTTCCATGAAGATCAGGCAGTAACTGTTCTTTCTCCAAAACGTTGTATCCAATTACTATATCATAGTCTGTGACTTCATCATGGGTCACTATGAATCGTGCTGGTTTTGTAATATAATTCGTTGAAAGGGTTAATGCAACTTGTACCTCTCCCAACACTGGAAATCTTACCTTTCCTATACCTTCTAAACCTTTGTAGGTGGTATTCATCAATACATATTTACTTGGATCTAACTGATGATACGTCTTTGCTGTCATCAGACTTACCCCTGCACCAGTATCTACGAACGCGATCAGATGGCCTAAATTAGGCTGGTCATTGATGGCAACTTTTATGATTAATGTAGTTTCTGAAGGCCTTAACATGCTAAAGGGGATTATATCCTTGCACATCCTCTATAACTGATATTATTAGTAGAGTTTTCTTTAATTATTTGATTTGTATCATCATCATACATTATTTCAGGGTCAGGCTCCTGAGACTCTCCAGGAACAAGCCCAGGTTCTATTCTATGTTGGTTATCATAGTCATTGGGCTCCATTGTGAGGTCTTCCACAACAGAGCCAACTAGTTTCCCCCTTTAGTAGGGCAATCCATACCTAGATGGTCTTTTTGACAAAAAGGACAACATATCTGACTTTTCTTTTTCTCAGGACATTCATTCACTAAGTGTCCCTCTTGTTTACAATGTAGGCACTTTTTCTGTGCAGTATAGCAATCATTAAAAGTGTGCCCCCTTTTACCACAATATTGACAAAAGGTTCTGGCCCTGCACTGACTCATGAGATGCCCCTTTTTCTTGCAAAAATGACATAGACTCTCTGTCCTTTGTTCACTATTTGTTCTTCTACTTCTTTCCCCATTGGACACATAAGTTCGAGTCGAAAAAGTTCTTTCGGATCCACCTCTTTCCAGTGAAAAGGAAGAGCCTGATTGTTGGTTGGGCTGGTTTCTCTCTTCCTGTCTTTGTCTCTCTGGGTGTTCTCTCTGCAACTGACAACAACATGCAATAGGTTGAGACACTGTTGACACTGTCTTCAATTGAGCTTCCCCAGTTAGGTCTATAATCTCAGGTACTTTAGCACTGTCTGCTGCTTTCTTTGGTGGATTATAATTAGTGTCCACTATGGCTACCAATCTATCCCAAGGAACTTGGATACCTAATGTTGTTTCAATGGTACTCAGTGTGGTTTCCACTTGCTGTTGCACCAATATTGGTAGACTACTGAGAAATTTTCTCCTTACTAATGGCATCTTAGTCACATCCGAGCCGGGAAAAGCTCGTTGTGCAAGCCCTACAAGGCGTAGTGCAAACAAAGGAATCTTCTCTAGGAATCTTCTCAATCAAGGCGTAGTGCAAACAAAGGAATCTTCTCTCCCTCCTGCAATTGAGCTTCTGAAAAATTTTCAGTTTCTTTCTTTTGTTCCTTACTTACTTCTTCTCGGAACCATTGTAACAACTGAGTTTTTACTTCTTCATAATCAGTGGCATTTTTAGCAATTACCTTATATACTTCATAAGGGGTACCTTCCAAATGGGAACCTAACAAGGGGAGCATCCCTTCTGAAGATCCAGGATATTTTTTCTCACAATAATTTTCAAACCGAGTAAGGAACTGGAGAAGGGTTTCCCCAGATCCCTCCCTATATTTGCCAAGAGGTATTAATTTTTGGGTTTTGGTTAAGGGAAAAACGTTTGCCAGTAAAGTGGTCATTACTTTAAGCATTTCTGAATTTTGTACTATCAATGTTTTTAGAGTATTGTTATCAATACTCTCTACTTTAGATTGGGGTAATAATGAAGTGGGATTTGGAACAAGAGAATCGGCGGTGTCTCCAGAAGTAGGCACAGAAGCCTTCTTCTGGTCCGCTACATAATCATTCATGCCGTCCTGCGACATTATGCCAAGATACGTCCGTACCCAAAGACAAATGGTTCTAAGCAGAGACGCAGTTAACTACGCTCTGCTACCATTAATGTGGCGGGAGCTCTGGTGAATTACTGAAAAAAAATAAAAGGGGCAGTGGAAGCTATTCAAAAAATGTTTTCTTACCTAGTTGTTACAAATAAAGTTCAGATTTGTCCACCAGGAGGAAGTTCCTCACTCTTGCTCCTCTTCCTTTACGAATCTGCTCCGAACCAAAACTGAGGGGAAATATATAAGGATACTAGGATTAAGGAAAAACTAGCGATAATAATCAAAGAAAAATGCTTACCAGGTATAGACGCATGCAAAGCAAAGAAAATAACTGTTGGACTTGACTGCAAGCTCAGACCCACAAGGCAAAAATGACACGGACAGAACAACTATGTTTAACTTTAATAATATATATATCGGTTTAAATTTTACTTTTACAATATATATATAGATATATGTTACCAAATCAAAAAAATTTCACTCATTTTATCACACACGCTACATCTTCACAGCTTTATTATGATCACTCACACAATAGGTACATAAATGCAATTTCAGTATGATAATTATTTGTATAAAATAACTATAATAAATACAATGAACAAATTTTATTATAGGAATATAATCCAAATTTATATATACCGTATATTTTTAAATAGATATAGAAGTATTTCAAATTTCTTTTTATAGTATTTTTCAGGAAGTTTATTTATGGGAAACTTTATATGGTAAAGTTTTAGTTCATGGAATTATGGAATTAGGGAAATGCACTTGCGAATAAAACTTAATGTTCTAATTGTCATGCAATAGATATAAACATTCTATCCCACCTTTGAATTAGACATCAATGCTAATTAGTTAGTGCTTTGGAGATGATGGAATCTTTGCAAGAACAAATTTCTCCAATTCTGTTTTAGCTCGCACACTCGGTCCCTTTAATAGTAAACACCTGTCATTAATCTCCTACCCGAACAAATATATACATATATGTATATACACATATACATGCTCAAGCAAGCGATAATAAAATTAGGATTAGAAGCGCAAAATTTAGTGCCATTCAAATTTTATTAAATTATTTGTAAAAATTACTTTAAATTTTAGCATAAGCCTTTGTTTAAAAAATATTAAGTTTTAATGTTTATAAGTTAAGTTTAACTTTTTTAAAACTGACCTGGGTAGGGTAGAGGGAGGAGTGTTTCTAATCTCCCCTTTTCTGACAATATTTAGATTTATCTTTACAAAATGCCGCTTGTGGCAATGATTATTCTCTTTTACAGATGAAAAGAAATATGGATTTATTTCAATTTTAATAAGTCAAACAAAAGTCTGCAAAATAAAAGAAAGAAAAGAAAAGGTGAAACCTTCACAATATATATATATATATATATATATATATATATATATATATATATATATATATATATATATATATATATATATATATATATATATATATATATATATATATATATATCCATTCAAATTAATTAAACAGAGTGTGAAAAATATAAATGTGAGGCGTGAGATAGTGTTATTATATAATTTAGAATCATGATATGCAAAAGAATAAAATTCCTGCATCATATTATCTGGGTCGTTCCCATATTTTTAGTAATTTACCATCCAAAGTGTTATGTGAAAAACAAAACTTTTTTAAACTTAATATTCTTTTTAAATTCATTAAATTAAGTGAGAAAAATATAAATGTGAGGGGTTGGATAGTTCTATTATGAAATTTAGAATCATTATATGGAAAAGAATCAGACTCCTGCATCATATTATCTGGGTCGTTCCCATATTTTGGGTAATTGACCATCCAAAGTGTTATGAGAAATACAAAACTTATTTAAACGTAATATTCCATTCAAATTCATTAAACAGAGTGTGAAAAATATAAATGTGAGGCGTGTGATAGTGTTATTATATAATTTAGAATCATGATATGTCAAAAGAATCAGACTCCTGCATCATATTATCTGGGTCGTTCCCATATTTTGGGTAATTGACCATCTAAAGTGTTAATTGACCAATAAAAGTGTTATGTGAAATACGAAACTTTTTAAACTTAATATTCTTTTTAAATTCATAAAACTAAGTGAGAAAAATATAAATGTGAGGCGTTGGATTGTGCTATTATGAAATTTAGAATCATGATATGCAAAAGAATCAGACTCCTGCATCATATTATCTGGGTCGTTCCCATATTTTGGGTAATTGACCATCCAAAGTGTTATGTGAAATACAAAACTTATTTAAATGTAATATTCCATTCAAATTCATTAAACAGAGTGTGAAAAATATAAATGTGAGGCGTGAGATAGTGTTATTATATAATTTAGAATCATAATATGCAAAAGAATCAGACTCCTGCATCATATTATCTGGGTCGTTCCCATATTTTGGGTAATTGACCATCCAAAGTGTTATGTGAAATACAAAACTTTTTTAAACTTAATATTCTTTTTAAATTCATTAAACTAAGTGAGAAAAATATAAATGTGAGGCATTGGATAGTGCTATTATGAAATTTAGAATCATTATATGAAAAAGAATCAGACTCCTGCATCATATTATCTGGGTCGTTCCCATATTTTGGGTAATTGACCATCCAAAGTGTTATGTGAAATACAAAACTTATTTAAACGTAATATTTTATTTAAATTCATTAAACTAAGTGAGAAAAATATAAATGTGAGGCGTTGGATAGTGATATTATGAAATTTAGAATCATTATATGGAAAAGAATCAGACTCCTGCATCATATTATCTGGGTCGTTCCCATATTTTGGGTAATTGACCATCCAAAGTGTTATGTGAAATACAAAACTTATTTAAACGTTAATATTCCATTCAAATTCATTAAACAGAGTGTGAAAAATATAAATGTGAGGCGTGAGATAGTGTTATTATATAATTTAGAATCATGATATGCAAAAGAATCAGAATCCTGCATCATATTATCTGGGTCGTTCCCATATTTTGGGTAATTGACCATCCAAAGTGTTATGTGAAATACAAAACTTTTTAAACTTAATATTCTATTTAAATTCATTAAACTAAGTGAGAAAAATATAAATGTGAGGCGTTGGATAGTGTTATTATGAAATTTAGAATCATTATATGGAAAAGAATCAGAATTCCTGCATCATATTATCTGGGTCGTTCCCATATTTTGGGTAATTGACCATCCAAAGTGTTATGTGAAATACAAAACTTATTTAAACGTAATATTCCTTTCAAATTCATTAAACAGAGTGTGAAAAATATAAATGTGAGGCGTGTGATAGTGTTATTATATAATTTAGAATCATGATATGCAAAAGAATCAGACTCCTGCATCATATTATCTGGGTCGTTCCCATATTTTTTGGTAATTGACCATCCAAAGTGTTATGTGAAATACAAAACTTATTTAAACTTAATATTCTATTTAAATTCATTAAACTAGAGTTAGAAAAATATAAATGTGAGGCGTTTCATAGTGCTATTATGAAATTTATAATCATTATATTTAAAAGAATCAGACTCCTGCATCATATTATCTGGGTCGTTCCCATATTTTTGGGTAATTGACCATCCAAAGTGTTATGTGAAATACAAAACTTATTTAAACGTAATATTCCATTCAAATTCATTAAACAGAGTGTGAAAAATATAAATGTGAGGCGTTGATAGTGTTATTATATAATTTAGAATCATTGATATGCAAAAGAATCAGACTCCTGCATCATATTATCTGGGTCGTTCCCATATTTTTGGTAATTGACCATCCAAAGTGTTATGTGAAATACAAAACTTATTTAAACGTAATATTCCATTCAAATTCATTAAACAGAGTGTGAAAAATATGAAATGTGAGGCGTGAGATAGTGTTATTATATAATTTAGAATCATGATATGCAAAAGAATCAGACTCCTGCATCATATTATCTGGGTCGTTCCCATATTTTGGGTAATTGACCATCCAAAGTGTTATGTGAAATACAAAACTTATTTAAACGTAATATTCCATTCAAATTCATTAAACAGAGTGTGAAAAATATAAATGTGAGGCGTGAGATAGTGTTATTATATAATTTAGAATCATGATATGCAAAAGAATCAGAATCCTGCATCATATTATCTGGGTCGTTCCCATATTTTTGGTAATTGACCATCCAAAGTGTTATGTGAAATACAAAACTTTTTTAAACTTAATATTCTATTTAAATTCATTAAATTAATTGAGAAAAATATAAATGTGAGGCGTTGGATAGTGTTATTATATAATTTAGAATCATTATATGGAAAAGAATCAGACTCCTGCATCATATTATCTGGGTCGTTCCCATATTTTGGGTAATTGACCATCCAAAGTGTTATGTGAAATACAAAACTTATTTAAACGTAATATTCCATTCAAATTCATTAAAAAGAGTGTGAAAAATATAAATGTGAGGCGTGTGATAGTGTTATTATATATTATTATATAATTTAGAATCATGATATGCAAAAGAATCAGACTCCTGCATCATATTATCTGGGTTCTTCCCATATTTTGGGTAATTGACCATCTAAAGTGTTAACTGACAAATCAAAGTGTTATGTGAAATACAAAACTTTTTAAACTTAATATTCTATTTAAATTCATTAAACTAAGTGAGAAAAATATAAATGTGAGGCGTTGGATAGTGCTATTATGAAATTTAGAATCATTATATGGAAAAGAATCAGACTCCTGCATCATATTATCTGGGTCGTTCCCATATTTTGGGTAATTGACCATCCAAAGTGTTATGTGAAATACAAAACTTATTTAAACGTAATATTCCATTCAAATTCATTAAACAGAGTGTGAAAAATATAAATGTGAGGCGTGAGATAGTGTTATTATATAATTTAGAATCATTATATGCAAAAGAATCAGACTCCTGCATCATATTATCTGGGTCGTTCCATATTTTGGGTAATTGACCATCCAAAGTGTTATGTGAAATACAAAACTTTTTAAACTTAATATTCCATTTAAATTCATTAAAAATAAGTGAGAAAAATATAAATGTGAGGCGTTGGATAGTGCTTTTATATAATTTAGAATCATTATATGGAAAAGAATCAGACTCCTGCATCATATTATCTGGGTCGTTCCCATATTTTGGGTAATTGACCATCCAAAGTGTTATGTGAAATACAAAACTTATTTAAACGTAATATTCCATTCAAATTCATTAAACCAGAGTGTGAAAAATATAAATGTGAGGCGTTGATAGTGTTATTATATAATTTAGAATCATGATATGCAAAAGAATCAGACTCCTGCATCATATTATCTGGGTCGTTCCCATATTTTTTGGGTAATTGACCATCCAAAGTGTTATGTGAAATACAAAACTTATTTAAACTTAATATTCTATTTAAATTCATTAAACAGAGTTAGAAAAATATAAATGTGAGGCGTTTCATAGTGCTATTATGAAACTTATAATCATTATATTTAAAAGAATCAGACTCCTGCATCATATTATCTGGGTCGTTCCCATATTTTGGGTAATTAAACATCCAAAGTGTTATGTGAAATACAAAACTTATTTAAACTTAATATTCCATTCAAATTCATTAAACAGAGTGTGAAAAATATAAATGTGGGGCGTGAGATAGTGTTATTATATAATTTAGAATATATATATATATATATATATATATATATATATATATATATATATATATATATATATATATATATATATATATATATATATATATATATATATATATATATATCTGATGAAAAGAAAGTTTACCATCTTGTAGCAAAGATTGAAGATTCTTGGTTAAATTTCGAATATTTTTTTACCCCAAAAATATATGAATCAAAGTCAATGAAATAATATTAAAATGTTGGAGAATAAAATTTGCATATCTTTTTTTCTATAAAATATATTTAAATTTATATTTGAGAATCAGAAATAGTTTAACAAGGTCTTTCTTTCGGTGGTTGTTTCAACAAGCTTTCTATATAATTTTTTTAACATTTTTATTTAACATCTACCCCTACTTGCTTTTCCTAATATTAACATCTTAAAATCACACTTTCGAAAAATGTTTGCCTGTACAACATTAATTTTTATTAATCTCTTTTTTTTTCTTAATGTCTTTTTACATTTACTGTCCAAGGGTCACAACCAATCAGAACAAAATTTACAAAAATATATACTGTCGTTTAAGTAAAACTTGCTTAGAAATACTATCAAATTGCGTTTTACTCTTTCTGCAATCTAATGATCAGTCTCTCTCTTTCACTTTTCCTTAATAGATTCACGTCTTTATTTGGAAAGATTAAATTTACATGACAAAATAAAAATATCTTCTTTAAGATAGTATAGAAGAATAATGTGGTGAAAAGGTAATATTATGATAAGTGAATGTGAAGGAAAGGAAAAAATGCAAAAAATGAAACAATTAAAATTACCTTTTCTGGAAGAAATTGTTTTCCTTGTCCTTTTTGCTGTCATCATAAAAAATCTTGTCAAAAGAAACTGGAGGATTGTCCTTGGACTTGATTTTCATGCTGTTGAAACTAGTGTAGTTGGCAACCTAGCATTTACGATATATATATATATATATATATATATATATATATATATATATATATATATATATATATATATATATATATATATATTATATATATATATATATATATATATATATATATATGTGTGTGTGTGTGTGCATAAACTTACATTTTCAATTTGATTTTGAGATCTGTTTGTTCCGATAAACTGATCTATTTTCTTGATCTGTTCATTTGGATTTTCTTTCAAATCTTCATAAAAAAGAAACAAAAAATTTTGGTTGTTCCGTTTCTCCCAAGCGAGTCTCACGTGTTCCCAATAGGCACTTATAACTGCCAGAAAATGAATAAATGAATAAATAAAAGAATAAATAAATAAATAAATAAATAAATAAGTAAATAAAGTTAAACACTAATTTTATCACAACCAGAATATCAAAAACCAAATCCAGTTTCTACATTACCACCACTCACCATATATATATACAGTATATATATATATATATATATATATATATATATATATATATATATATATATATATATATATTATATATATTATATATATATATATATATATATATATAATATATATATATATAATATATAGCAACTATCAGCGGGGAAACCGGAATTAACGGACAATCTTCCGATAATAACGGTACATAAGCCGGTAATTTTGCTTTCCTACGCTCTTTCCTGAGGCTTTTTGAGGAAAATTTGAAAGAAATTTACCTCAAACTCTTTCCTGAGCCCTTTTTTGACGAGTTTTCAATTTAAGTTCATGGTAGATCAGTGGGTAAAATCAGTTTTTCTCTGGCTTAAAGGGACGAGGTTTGCCCCTAGATCTCACGTGCGTACTGACATAAAAAGTTGTAGTTCGTAGGAGATTTTCTGTAGTTAAAATTAATTAATTACAGTTTACGACAAGGTGTATTATTACGCTAATCTCAATACTCACATATCGCTTAAAAAACATAGCCAACACTTACAACATTCCACGCTATTTCAACACATACAATATCACATTCTCTCTAAATTGCTTCCTACAGAGAAGGTCCGCCTATCAAGGATTAGAAACCACGCCCACCGGTGGTCAAAAATAAACTTGATTGGTCTGTACCGGAACAGGATTTTTTTTTTTTTTTATCCAAAACCTAAATAATCTGTGTAACTTATCATCTTGGTCAGGAATAACATATAGCTCAATTTCGCTGGCTAAAAACTACACTCCTCAAATAGGGCTTTGCCCGTGAGTGATGGTAATAATATATAATATATATATATATATATATATATATATATATATATATATATACTATAACTATATATATATATATATATGTTATATATATATATATATATATATTATATATACAACAGAAGGGCTATGTATATATTCGATATATAGGAGGAGACTAGATATATATTACACTAAAGTATGTATAAGTGACAAAAATAAACATTGATAGATAGATAGTAGATAGATAGATATATATATACGATAGATAGATAGATATAGATAGAGAGATATTAGAGAGATAGAGAGATAGAGAGAGAGAGAGAGATATAGATAGAGAGAGGATATTAAAAAGTTGATAGATAGAGAAACATACATACGTGTAATAGATAGATAGATAGATAGAGATAGATTGATAGATAGAGAGAGAGAGAGAGAGAGAGAGAGAGAGAGAGAGAGAGAGAGAGAGAGAGAGAGAGAGAGAGAGAGGTAGATAGGAATATTCAACTTAATATTTTTTAGATTTCTCCAAAGAAAGCAACAAGAATCACTTTAAATTAAAGTTCCACAGAACAAATTTAAATTTATTTATGAAATAAATAGCACAAATTCTTGTTGATGAAAGATTCAAGGAAGGACAATTGTAAATTAAATCTACCTATACTGTCCATAAAATCATCAACATATTCGTC
>SEYY01004487.1:30000-32500 GCA_009176605.1 Armadillidium nasatum
CGGTACTTTTGTTTTCCTACGCTCTTTCCTGAGGCTTTTTGAGGAAAATTTGAAAGAAATTTTCCTCAAACTCTTTTCTGAGCCCTTTTTTGACGAGTTTTGAATTGAGTTCATGGTAGATCAGTGGGTAAAATCAGTTTTTCTCTGGCTTAAAGGGACGAGGTTTGCCCCTCGTTCTCACGTGCGTACTGACATAAAAAATTGTAGTTCGTAGGTGATTTTCTGTAGTTAATTAATTAATTACAGTTTACGGCAAGATGTATTATTACGCTAATCTCAATACTCACATATCGCTTAAAAACATAGCCAACACTTACAACATTCCACGCTGTTTCATTTCACAACAATGTTCATTCTCTCTAAATTGCTCCTACATAGATTCAAGGATTCGGAAACCACGCCCACCGGTGGTCAAAAATAAACTTGATTGTTCTGTACCGGAACAGGGTTTTTTTTTTATCCAAAACCTAAATAATCTGTGTAACTTATCATCTTGGTCAGAAATAACATATAACTCAATTTCGCTGGCTAAGAACTACACTCCTCAAATAGGGCTTTGCCCGTGAGTGATGGTGATAACTTAATATATATATATATATATATATATATATATATATATATATATATATATATATATATATATATATATATATATATATATATATATATATATATATATATATATATATATATATATATATATATATATATATATATATATATATATATATATATATATATATATATATATATATATATATATATATATATATATATATATATATATATATATATATATATATATATATATATATATATATATATATATATATATATATATATATATATATATATATATATATATATATATTATATATATATATATATATATATATATATATATATATATATATATATATATATTATATAATATAATAATAATAAAAAAAATATATAAACATAGAGAGAGAGAGAGAGAGAGAGAGAGAGAGAGAGAGAGAGAGAGAGAGAGAGAGAGAGAGAGAGAGAGAGAGAGAGAGAGTAGATAGGAATATTCAACTTAATATTTTTTTAGATTTCTCCAAAGAAAGCAACAAGAATCACTTTTAAATTAAAGTTCCACAGAACAAATTTAAATTTATTTATGAAATAAATAGCACAATTCTTATTGATGAAAGATTTAAAGAAGGAAAATTGTATAAATTAAATCTACCTATACTGTCCATAAAATCATCAACATATTCGTCAAGGGTAGCTGAAGCTTTTGTCAGTTCTGAAGTCTGGAAGAAATGATAGCAGGAAACCACCACGTCTCTAGGATCTCTCGCCAAATATATTACCTGTGAATTAAACAAGATATTTTACAATAGGTTTAGGGGTTTATTTGTAATTTGTTTGTTTATCTTAATATGAGGGACAGATATAGCTGACGACATGTAAAATTAGTTTTCATTACAGGTATAATGAACTGTTGACGAATTAATTATATATATTATTTTATCTAATATCTAAAGAAAGTGGGGAAATGAGATGGAAGCTGCCATTGAAGTTGTGATGTTATTGTTACTTTACCTTGGCTTTATCTAAGATGTTTGGAGGCCAAAACGCAAGTGGCATTTGACCTTTTAGCAACCGAGGATCTGGCAACGCTGCTGCTGTATGAATTAGTAAACCCTCATTATAATCTTTTCCTGGACAGAGTTTCTTAAACCTTTTGGCTAGGTCTCCTTCGGGGTTGAATTTTGGGGAAGTAGAAATGGCAAAGCCATAATCGAAGCTATACATTTGATATGAAGAGATATTATTTAATTTACATATTATATATACGCGTATGTATCAGTTTCATACTATTTGCTCTTGCTAAATTGAAGAAAAAATGATTAAAAATTTAAAATTGTTGGCGTATAAAAAAATAAAAATAAAAATAAATAAATAAATAAATAAATAAATAGAATATTTGAAATTTTATTTGAGAATAATTTTTTTTTTTTTTTTTTTTTTGCAGTCTTTTTTTTAAATTTTTTTTTATTATATATATATATATATATATATATATATATATATATATATATATATATATATATATATATATATATATATATATATATATATATATATATATATATATATATATATATGCTCCCAATATCGGTTTCAGAATTGTCTCAAAAATGATTTTCTTTACCACTAAAGATAGGTAAACATCCTTCAGTAATGGATAGAAAACCTCTACACATCTACAATATTTGCTAGTTTTCTCAGTGATATCACCATCTATCTACTCCTCCTCCTCTCTCGAATACACTTCCTAGATATTTCTCCGATGTTATATTCCCATAGCTTCTCAACTATTTGTCTCGATACGTTGTTACTCTACCATGTCTATGTGTCGCTCCTCTCCCAACTGTGGCTCATATTTTTTTTACTTTTTTTTTTTATTTTATTTTTTTAAATAAAAAATATGCTAATACTTACTCAAAAAATGGGTACCTATAATCCA
>SEYY01004487.1:35000-42500 GCA_009176605.1 Armadillidium nasatum
TACACAGTGATAATAATAATAATAATAATAATAATAATAATAATAATAATAATAATAATAATAATAATAATAATGAATTAATAATAATAATAATAAATAATAATAATAATAATAATAATAATAATAATAATAATAATAATAATAATAATAATAATAATAATAAAAATAATAATAAAAAAATAATAACAGCAAGTATTTATAACGATAATAATAATAATAAATAATAATAATAATAATAATAATAATAATAATAATAATAATAATAATAACAATGACAATAATAATAATAATAATCAAAATAATTTAGTGTGTCAGAACGAAGGGAGAGAGGCTATTGTTTTAAAAGTGATTTTATGTAGCCAATAGTGAAGTGATCTAGGTCGAAAAAACCGGGGGAGGAATTAAAATTATGGTAATTCATTATGAAGAAAGATTCAACTAATCTGTTATTGTTTTTTTCTATTTGAACGGTAGACAAATTTGGCTGCGTTCCAATTAATTGTTACATGATTTTCCATTATGTGAGTGAAGATTGCATTACTTGTATTATGACGTTGTATATCTGTTTTGTGTTGTGAAAGGCTGAACTGTAATGTTTTTAGTGTTTCACCATAGTATGCTTTTTGGCAAGTATTGCAGGGGATCCTATACACACCTCTTTTTGGCAAGTATTGCAGGGGATCCTATACACACCTCCGGACTGTACGGTATTTGATGTGTTGTTTTTAATGAAATTTTTGTGTAAAGTGTCTGAAAAAGTAAAAACTAGACTAATATTAAGTGCATTTTTTAGGGTGAAACGTAATTTTAACAGAGAAATGGCGTAAGGAACTATTATTATATTTGAGGGGCCTTCACGTGGAGGTGGGATATAGTTTTCATATATGCGTTGACGTGCTTTATGGTATTGTTTCTGTATGAAGTAATGAGTATAACCCAGGTCCAAGAACATCTGAAAAACAAGTGTAAGCTCGTCGTCGTCCATGTATACCGGATCTGTGAGTGAACGAGTTAAAGAATTGAATATTATATTCTTTTTGATGTATTCTGAATGGTCTGAAAATGCATGGAGGGATTGGTTTTTTGTAGTGAGGTTTCCTGAAAATTTTGAATGTAAGATTGTTATTATTTTGTACAATGGATAGATCTAGGAGAGAATTGATATTGTTAATTTGGAGTTCAAAAGTGAACTTTATGGAGGGGATTAAGTCGTTCATAAGTGTTAAGAAGGGGAGGATGAGGAAAGTTGTTGGGTACTATTGCGAGTATGTCATCAACCTATCTAAACCAGGAGTGTATAGAATGGAAAAGGGGTACATTTGGAAGTAACTGGGATTCATAAAACTCCATATAAATGTTAGCGACTATGGGACTCAGGCTACTACCCATTCCAGTGCCGAAAATTTGTTTATAAAATTTATTATTAAATGAGAAAACGTTTTGTTAAGGCAAAGTTCTATGAGTAGTATAAAATTATTAATGGGTATGGGTAAATCCATGTCCATTAATTTTGTTGTAAGAAAATCTAAAAAGTGCGGTATAGGTACATTAGTGTACAGACTGATAACATCGAAACTGATGAGAGAGTGATCAGATGGGATGGTAGTACCAATGCGCTCTCTGAAATGTGAATGAATTTTTTTATATGGGAATTGGAAATAGTGCCAAGTAGGGGAGAGAGAATTTTGGTTAACCATTTATTAAGTTTGCAGAAATTGTCATTGGTGCATGAAATGATGGGGCGCAGGTGGACATTGGGTTTATTGAGTTTTGGTACACCGTTGAAGTAAGGCAAAGATGGATTGTTGACATTCATCTGTTTGTATATCTCAGTTGGAAGTAATTTTCTAGCATGATTTTTAAAATAGTACGATTGGGAATTGAGGGGGTTATTGTTTAATTTTTCATATGTAGAAGCATCGTTTAACATATTTTCGGCTTTGTTTATATAATCTATATAATTTAACAACACTATTCCGGCACCTGTATCGGCACGTCTGATGAATATATTTTTATTTTTCTTCAAACTGTTTAAAGCATTTTGATAACGTGCAGGGAAGTGTATTGTGTTACTGCAAAGATTTTTTCCAATTAAAGGTATTATGTTTTTATGTGCACAAAAAGATGATATAATTTGTAGGATGCTATTTTTCGAAGGTGCAATAGAAAAACCTAACCCGAGACCGAGTAATTCAAGTTCTGTGTCTGTAAGGCGATAATTAGATAAATTTGTTACTAGACTAGTATTCGAAAAAGTTTTCCAAATGGAGTTGTTGCCAAGGATGGACATTTTCTCGGATAAGTGTTGCTTATATTTGTGAGTTTTTCGTGTAAGATTAAGGTTAACAACATCAATACAGGTTGTGAAAATTTGGGCTGGGAGCAACAAATGTAGATTATGGTAGTGAATTTTACACAATTTTGGAGTCTTCCGAATTTTCTACTTTGTGACTTAAGCTCTCTTGCCATTCTAGGACTAAATTCATTTGTTCTGTTTATTTATTTCCTAACTCTACTGACTATCCTAGAACCTTCGACCATCTAAACTCAAAAATAATAATTCTAGTTTTCTAAAAAATTTCTAATCCTTCTCCTTATGCAGTTAAATTCTTTCCACCTCTAGGTTCATCCGACCACCTTCATATCTCTGTATCCTCTTCTATCTCTTCGATCAACAGCAAAAAAGATGCCAGTTCGCTGAGAGGAAACATTTTTGTCATTTCGGTGTCACAAAATAGTCGGACTTGGTAAGTTCTTTGATTTCCCTTGGAATGACTAATAATAGTTTTGGCTGGAGGTATCCCACAAAGTGTGCTTGAACTCATTACCAAGGCTCTATCATAGAGGCGTACATTCCAAATTCTTTCCTTTAAGTAAACCTTACAAACCTTGGTTTAACAATGCTTGTTCTCGTGCTTTTCGCCGTAGCAATGCTGCCTTCAGGTAGTACCTTCGTCTTCAAATTCAACAAACTTATGCAAAATATAATTCTTCCGGAATCGTGTAAAACCCATTCTCTGTAACATAACAAAATCTTTTTTTTCCACTGAAAATATATTGGGTTAGTCTTTCCGGTTCCTCTTCTTCAAGTCCTTTCTGGCATTTTGCCAAAAGGAAAAAAAATCAACTCTAATTCTGCTTCTTTCTCTTTCTCTTTCCTTCTCTATCATCTTCGGACGGCACAATTGTAGTTTTGCTTTCTGTTAAAGCCGAATCCTTCGTTCAGATCTTTACCTCTTAAATCACTTTAGAAAATTCTGGATCTATTACTTCTCCCACAACAACAATTGATTAACGTTAGGAGTGTGGCCATGTATCAGCTTACTTCTGATATTTCTCTAATTTCAAAAAGGGCAGAGAAAACATGATTGTTTTCAACGCTTCAGAAACTCAGTTCCTTTACCTTTCTACTCGACATAATCTTGCACACAACTATAAGGAATTAACTTAACCACTCAATAAGAAGAGTAAAGAGAATGACAGAAATTAATTTGGCAAGGAACGGTAATAAAGACCTGAAAAAGTTTTTTAGCTTCTATAAATTCAAAAGTATGGATAAGAAAATTGGCCCAATTAAAATTGGTGGGAATTTAGTAAGTTCGGATAAGGAATTGGTTAATATTTTCAATGCTTATTTTGCATCAGTGTTTACTAAGGAAAGGTTGGATAGCAGTTTAGAGACTAATAGCTCTAAGTAATGTAATGAATAGATTACAGCATTTGAAATAGAGTTAAACGAAATTAAATCTTTACTAGAACATATTGACCCAAATAAGGCAGCGGGTCCGGATGGTGTGCATGGTAGAATTCTAAAAGAGGGGAATAGCAGTATTGAAAAGGCACTGTTTTTGATTTTTAAACGATCTATTGCTTTTGGAGTGGTAACTGAGGACTGGAAAACAGCATATATGGTTCTCCATTTTTAATAAAAGGTAGTAAGGGAAGATCTAGGTAACTATAGGCCAGTTAGTTTAACATCTCTGGTTGTGAAAATTTTGGAAAAGTTACTGAAAAATTCATATAGAGAAGCATTTAGATGATAACAAGATACTATATAACTCCCAGCATAGCTTTAAAAAGAGTAGATCATGTCAGACAAATCTACTAGAATTTATGGAATATATTACTGAATGTATAGACAGGGTGATCCAGTTGATGTCATATATTTAGACTTTTAGCAAGGCTTTTGATAAGGTACCCCATGTTAGGCTGATGCAAAAGTTGTCACAGTGTGGTATAGATGGAATGATACATAATTGGATTAAAGAGTGGTTAAAGAACAGAAGGCAATGTGTATTACTTAATGGTAATAAGTCATTATGGGAAACGGTGAAGAGTGAGGTCCCACAGGGTTCTGTGCTGAGACCACTTCTGTTCTTTATCTATATAAATGATTTAGACATAGGTCTTAAATGTAAAGTTTCTAAGTTTGCAGATGACACCGAAGTGGTTACCTCAGTAAGGAATAATGATGGATGCATAAAGCTTTCAAGGTGATCTAGATAGACTTCTTGGTTGGGCAGAGAGGTGGCAAATGAACTTTAATAGTAAAAAATGCAAAGTTCTTCATGTAAATTACTCAAATGAAGGATTTAATTATGAAATGACAATTTATTGTTTTTGTTAAGACCAAGAATGTTAATGTTACAGGTGAGATTGGAGAACCATTGAAGAAGATAGGAAAGTTGGGAGGTGTTTTGGAGAAGGAGATTAAAGAAATTGAGTTTTTAAAGAGTTAAATTTCACAGGGTTGCTATTACCCCACCGAGAAATCCCATCCAGGTCAGCAAGAAATGAATCGGAAAGCTGAAGACGAGAAGCAACTCTAAAGCAAAAGAGGGAGAAGATTTGAAATGAGTACAAGAATGAAGAGTTCAGTTATCAACATAAGAGTGAAAAGAGTTAGAAGTGTAGTTGAGAAATGAAAAGTAAGAATAAAGTTGGAGATAAAACAGAATCTTGAGGAACACCACAATTGACAGGAACGGAAGAAAAAAGACATGAGTAAGCAACGAGAAGGAGGAGGGGAGTTTAGAAATCAGTGATGCATGCCATACCCGGTCAAAAGCCTTGGATATGCCAAGTGCCACTACACAAGACTCATCGAAGTCCCTAAAGGCAGAAGACCATAAATCAGTGAGATAGGAAAGTATATCACCAGCTGACCTCGTGCTTCGAAAGCCATATTAGTTTTTGTTATTATTATTATTATTATTATTATTATTATTATTATTATTATTATTATTATTATTATTATTATTATTATTATTGCTTTGAATATTTTGTTTCTGAAAAATGAATAAGGATTAGAGCTCAAAGATTGCCAGTATTTCTAAAAATTCTTATCATGACTTGACATTTCTTGTTAGTATTAGCTTTGTTCTAATCATTATTATTATTGCCATCCTTACTACTTTATGTATTATCATTATATTTATTATTGCTCATTATATTATATGGATCATATTTGTATCTTAATGGTTATTAAAATAAATTGATGAACTATTTATCACTAAACTTTGGAGTTCAATGGAAACCAATGTGTATCCATAAAAGAAGTATTAGAAGCCCACTTTCTAATAATAATATAATTATTATTATTATTATTGTACTTAGTAGTTTAGGACCTACTATATATATTGTAAACTTGAAAATTTACTTCTGAATAAACTGTGGAAATTGAAAATAGAAATTATTATAATTATTATAATTATAATAAGTTTTGAAGTATAGACTATATTCAAAGAGGTGCTAATTAAAATAATGAAAAATGACAGCATACTATTATCAATTATTTAATACACATACAATGATCTCAGAAATATTCCCCCCCCAAAAAAAAAAAAAAAAAATTTTTTTTGAAATTTGGATTGAGAAGAAAAAGCATTTTTCAAGTTGAAGAATAACATCTTTAAAATTTGTTGTTCAGAGATTATTATTATTATTATTATTATTATTATTATTATTATTATTATTATTATTATTATTATTATTATTATTATTTTTATCATTTTGACAGGTTGTCATTATTATAAATTATGGCATGGCAGAAGGAGTAGAGAGTAAGAAACCACATTTAAAATCCTATAATTGAATTAAGAGAATTGTTCTTTTTTGTATTTAAAATCTTCACTGAACTGCGAAAGATTAATCTTCATCCAATTGTTCATCTTCTCCTGAAGGTGAAGAGGAAGATCTTCTTTCCAAGAACCAACTTTGCCTGTAACGAAAAAATGAAACAATTTTAAACCCAAAGAACTAAACTTACTTCTTATATATATATATATATATATATATATATATATATATATATATATATATATATATATATATATATATATATATATATATATATATATATATATATATATATATATATATATATATATATATATATATATATATATATATATATATATATATATATATATATATATATATATATATATATATATATATATATATATATATATATATATATATATATATATATATATATATATATATATATATATATATATATATATATATATATATATATATATATATATATATATATATATATATATATATATATATATATATATAAATATAAAAATTCTGTCGATATGAAAATTTAAGCATCTAGTAGTCAAAGCTGAAGATTCTTGGTTAGATTTTCAATTTTTTTCCCCCCAAAATATTTGAATCCAAGTCAATGAAATCATATTAAAAAGTTGGAGAATAAAATTTGCTTATCTTTTTTTCTATACAAAAATATTTTAATTTTATTTCAGAATCAGAAATAGTTTGACAAGGTCTTTCCTTTGGTGATTATTTCAACAAGCTTCCATATAATTTTTTAATATTTTTATCTAATATCCACCCACACTTTCCTTTACCCAATATTAACTTAAAGTTATAAAGTTTTTAAAATCACTTTTTCGAAAAATCTTTGCTTGTAAAATGTTCATTTTTTATTAATCTCTTTTTTTATATTTTTTTACATTTATTGTCCAAGGATCACAACCAATCACAAGAATATTTATAAAAATATATCCTGTGATTTAAGTAAAACTTTCTAAAAATTTACAATCAAATTGATTATATTCCATATTTTTGCCACTCACTCCTCCTCTTTCTGCAATGTAATGTTCAGTCTCTCTCTTTCACTTTTCCTTTATAGACTCAGGTCTTTATTTGGAAGGTTTAAATTTACGTGACAAAATAATAAAACCTTTTTTAAACATCAGAATCAGTACAGAAGAATAATTTTGGTGAAAAGGTAATTTTATGATGAGTGAATGTGAAGGAAAGAAAAGAATGCAAAAAATTAAACACAATTAAAAATACCTTTCCTGAAGAAATTGGTTTCCTTATCAGCGTTGTCGTCATTGTAATACATATTGTCAAAAGAAACTGGAGGATTGTCCTTAAACTTGTTTTTCATGCTGTTGAAACTAGTGTAGTTGGCAACCTAGCATTTACGATATATATATATATATATATATATATATATAT
>SEYY01004487.1:45000-47500 GCA_009176605.1 Armadillidium nasatum
CAATAAATTTTTGTCATATATACATATATATATATATATATATATATATATATATATATATATATATATATATATATATATATATATATATATATATATATATATATATATATATATATATATATATATATATATATATATATATATATATATATATATATATATATATATATATATATATATATATATATATATATATATATATATATATATATATATATATATATATATATATGTTCAGCTCCCAGGTAGGCATTATCTGCCTGTCAGTCGGTGCAGCCTCACTCTTCAGTTTCTCCGATCCTCAAAAGCGTTTTTCCTCCTTAACTCATCCTGTTTAAGGGAAACCATGTTTCTTAAGCACTGCCTCCACTTCACCTTTCCACCTCTTCCTAGGTCTTTCTCTCGGCCCTCATCCCTTTGGTATCCACTGCCAGCATCTCTTCGCAACTCTTTGGTCATCCATTCTTTCCAGGTGACCCAGCCACCTTACCTTGAGCCTTTTCTATCTTATTTATGATAGGAGATATCCCTACCCATTCTCTAATTTGGCTCATTTCTTACCCTATCGTCTTCTACTCTTTCCCAGCATTGTTCTGAGGGGTCTCATTTCAGTAGCCTGTATCCTTTGTTTCTTGACTTTGTGTTTGTCGTTCAACACTCCGCTCCATATATCAATATCGGTGTTCAGAATTATCTCAAAAATGATTTTCTTTACCCGTAAAGGTACGTTCGTACATCCTTCAGTAATGGATAGAAAACCTCTACACATCTACCATATTTGATAATTCTCTCTGTGATATCTCCATCTACTCATTCCTCTCTCTCGAATACATTTCAATGATACTTAACAGATTCAACTTCTTCAATCCTCCTTCCATCGATCTGAATGTTTCGTTCTTTCTCATCTCTCTCTACTTACTCTTAGGATCACGGTTTTGTCTTATTTCATCCTCACACCAGCCATTTCACATCACTCATTCCATTTATTTAGTCCTGTCTCTACATCTTCTCTATCAACACTCTTGAACCCAATATCGTCTGCATATGCAAAAATACCATAATCTGATTCTCCTTCCCACTGCTCTTTAAATCTCTGAATAAGTTTTTCTATGTAAGCAACGAACAACACAGGTAACAACACACTACCTTGTTTCACCCCTTTTTTCAATCCAAACCATTTTTCATTTTCGTGTTCAGTGCATACTGTGCATAAACAGAAGTCGTACAAACTCTTGACTGCTATCAACATTCTACCTAATTTCCAAACACCTCCACAAATTTCTTGTGAGAGGAATATCAAAAGCTTTCTGCAAATCTATGAAAGCTTCATTTACTCCGATGTTATATTCCCATAGCTTCTCAACTATTTGTCTCAATCCGTTGTTACTCTACCTTGTCTATATCCATGTTGTTCCTCATCCAACTGTGGCTCAATTCTTTTCCTCAATCTCTTTTCTATCATCTTTTCATAAACCTTTACTATTTGGTTTATTAATGATATCTCCATGTAATTCGAACAAATGCCAGAATCTCCTCTACCTTTATATATTGGAATTATTACTGTCTTCCCCATTATTCCGGCACTTGACCCATTCACCAGTACATGTTCACTTGTTCAGTAATCGCAACATATAAGTTTTAGTTTTCTCGACTACATTTTTTATTAGCTCTATCCCTATTCCATCCTCTCCTGGAACTTTGCCAATTTTCATTTTGGCAAACGCCAACTGTTACTTCTTCTTTGTAAACTCCTCTTCCTTCTCAATTATTTCCTGAAACTCCTCTCCCATAATCTCCTCTTGATATTTTCCTTCCTGTTCCACATTCAACAAAGATTCCAAAATACTCTGTCCATCTTTCGTTAATTTCTCTTGACATCACCAATAACTCACCATCTGCATTTTTATGTTGTTCACTTTGGTTTTATCTTTCCTGTATGATTTTGCCAGTCCATATATCAAGGACCTATTTCCTCTAAGGTCTTCCTCTAACCTCTCCACAAATATCCTCCAGATCTCTTTTTCAGCTCTTCTCTTCACTGCCTTTGCTTCATTTCTGGCCATTACATATTCCATTCTAGATACCGGAATTCTCCTTCTCAAATATTCCCTCATCCTTCTGGTATTCTGTTTTATTTGTCTTTTCACTTCCTCGGTCCATCAAGGTGTATGCCTTTTCTTCCACCACAGTTCTATTATTCTCCAAACACTTCTACTGCCACCACTTTTAAACATCTCTCAATCTCTGTGCATTTGCTCTCTCTTCCATCCTTCAGCTCATTCATCTTGTGCTCAAACTCAGCTCTTATATTCTGCACTTCAAGGATTTGTGTATTTATAATCTTTTTTTATATATACTGGCTGTTTCCTTAAGATTTTTATCTTAATTTTTTTTCCACTATCATCCTATGGTCTGAATTTAATTACACACCAGGTACGTACGCTGTGGTGCGTAACTCTAAATATCCCGAATTTCCTGTTTCCTAATGTCATCGTGC
>SEYY01004487.1:57500-60000 GCA_009176605.1 Armadillidium nasatum
AGTAGATAGATGAAGGAATCAAATTTAAAGAGCTTAAAGCAAACTTGTTTCTTGCGTAATATTTAGAAAAGCGAGAAAAAAACATCTGTTGCACCAAGGTCACAACTTTTATCACTACTCTCTTGTAATTAAGTGGGATGCTTTCTGATAAGAAAATTCTTCATTAACAGATTACAAAGAGGTGATGTCATTGAACGGCATAAGAGTAAATATCTAGCGAAGTGATAAATAAATTTTCAATAAACGAGAGATATAAATACGGTACAGTAGCCAATAGTCCTTTGAGAAACATTGATACATTCGAATGATGAATGGTTTCCATCTACTATCACTGTTGCAGAGTGAATAGAAATGATGAAAATTATGGAGGAAAGAGTTTATGTCTTTTTGCATTATTATCATTGTCTTTTCATTGTTCTCTTTATTTCAGTGACTCTCTCCATTTCTCTTTCCAGACGTTGAACTGTCTATAATAATGTTTTACCGTCGTCATTTCAACAGTCATTTCTTTTTTCATCTCTCATATCACATATATCCTCCTTTGAGGAGTTCTTCTATGACTCAAACTCCAAAATATCCATCATTTTTTTCTTTCTAATTGCCTCTTGACAAAACCGTTATGTTTACGCTGTCAAGTATGTACTCTTCTTAAAATTTTGAGGCACTCTTCAAACTATTATTTTCAACAATCACTTTGCAAGTTCAAATTCTCTGTATCTTTATTATATATATATATATATATATATATATATATATATATATATATATATATATATATATATATATATATATATATATATATATATATATATATATATAGTATATATATATATATTATATATATATATATATATATATATATATATATATATATATATATATATATATAAGGCCAGGGACTTACTACTTTCCACAAGAGTTGGGAAATTTCAGGAATCAAGGCTGGAAAAAAATTTGTAAGAGGAAAAGGAGAGGAGCCCTTGATTCTGCCTTTTCAAGGAGAGCTGTATGAGTAGAATCACGCAAATAATGTTCCAGGTATACTCCATACAGGGGCTAACAACAACCATATAAATAGAAAGTGACTTGTATAACGTTAAGAAATTTTGCTGGCGACTCAAAGCACACGGTCTCTGAAGGCTTGTATACAAAGAGATAAAAAGTGATAATTCCGAGAAAGTTCACGAGCTTACGTAAACCAAGAATATTAAGTACAAAAGAAGGTTTGAGTTGCGTGTTTTCGAAGAATATTTATAGTTGTGCGTAAGATTATTTCGAGTAGAAAGATAAAGGAACTCAGTTTCTGAAGCGTTGAAAACAATCTTGTTTTCTCTGCCCTATTTGAAATTAGAGAAATATCAGAGGTAAGCTGTTACAAGGCCACACTCCTAACGTTAATTAATTGCTGATGTGGGAGGAACAATAGATGCAGAATTTTCTAAAGTGATTTAAGAGGTAAAGATCTGAACGAAGGATTCGGCTTTAACAGAAAGCAAAACTACAATTGTGCCGTCCGAAGATGATAGAGAAGGAAAGAGAAAGAGAAAGAAGCAGAATTAGAGTTGATTTTTTTTCCTTTTGGCAAAATGCCAGAAAGGATTTGAAGAAGAGGAACCGGAAAGACTAACCCAATATATTTTCAGTGGAAAAAAAAGATTTTGTTATGTTACAGAGAATGGGTTTTACACGGTTCCGGAAGAATTATATTTTGCATATATATGTTTGTTGAATTTGAAGACGAAGGTACTTCCTGAAGGCAGCATTACTACGGAGAATAGCATGAGAGCAAGCAGTGTTAAACCAAGGTTTATTAGATTTACTTAAAGGAAAGAATTTGGAATGTACGCCTCTATGATAGAGCCTTGGTAATGAGTTCAACACACTTTGTGGGATACCTCCAGCCAAAACTATAATTAGTCATTCCAAGGGAAATCAAAGAATTTTCCAAGTCTGACTATTTTGTGACACCAAAATGACAAAAATGTTTCCTCTCAGAGAACTGGCATCTTTTTACTGTTGAATCGAAGAGATAGAAGAGGATACAGAGATATGAAGGTGGTCGGATGAACCCAGAGGTGGAAAGAGATTAACTGCATAAGGAGAAGGATAAGAAATTAAAAAAAAAAAATATAGAATTATTATTTTTGAGTTTAGATGGTCGAAGATTCTAGGATAGTCAGTAAAGTTAGGAGATAAGTAAAACAGAACAAATGAATTTAGTCCTAGAATGGCAAGAGAGCTCAAGCCACAAAGTGGAAAATTCGGAAGACTTCAAAATAGATACACGAGAACAAATAACAGCGTTGCGCACATTTGCATCACTAAATAGCGTCTTTGGATAGAGACAAAGAATAAAGACAAGGATAGAGAGACAAAGGTACAGAGAAGTATTTCGTCTGAAAGTTCAAGCATCTTAATAATTCGGTTAAGATCAAGAGATGACGTTTAGAAGTGGAGAGGTCATATATATATATATATATATATATATATATATATATAT
>SEYY01004487.1:65000-67500 GCA_009176605.1 Armadillidium nasatum
ATTATTATTATTATTATTCTTATTATTATTATTCTTATTATTATTATTATTTAGGCTCAAAGGACGATTTCGTCTCCCCAGAAGCCCATTTCAGTTTAGTATCAAAACATGTAAAGTACACGATATTTGTATATGTAAATTTGTAAATGAAAAAATGAATAAAGATTAAATATTAAAGATTAAAGATTATTATTATTATTATTATTATTGTTATTATTATTATTATTATTATTATTATTATTATTATTATTATTATTATTATTATTATTATTATTATTATTATTATTATTATTATTATTATTATTATTATTATTATTATTATTATTATATTATTATTATTATTATTATTATTATTATTATTATTATTATTATTATTATTATTATTATTATTATGAAGAAATTATATCGTAATTAAAGTTTCTGTTATTGTTACTAGCATAATAAGCACTATCATTATTATTTCTAGAGTTTTTTTATTTTATTATTATTATTAATAATTATTATGTAATAATTAAACATTGAAGCTCATTGGAAACCACAGCGTTTTTCCTTATACCAATTACTTTTCAGATAACTGGACAGTCACATATTATTATTATTATTATTATTATTATTATTATTATTATTATTATTATTATTATATTATTATTATTTCTTGTGTCACTAAAAAAGAATGAACTTTATAATTATTTTCCAAAAATTATTTCGGCATTTATTTTAATAAATAATTTTTGCAAATTTTTCCAACCTAAGCAATTCTGGAATTAAATAAAGTATATATTAATCGTATTATATTATTATTATTATTATTATTATTATTATTATATATTAATAATAATAATAATAATAATAATAATAATAATAATAATAATAATAATAATAATAATAATAATAATTCAGTTCAATTCAATTCCCAAACTTTATTCGAAAAGTGGTACATTTACAGGCTTACAATTTAACAATAGGTCCTATACTGATAAATTCAATAATAATAATAATAATAATAATAATAATAATAATAATAATAACAATAAATATAACACTAATACTAATAATAATACTAATACTAATACTAAAAATAATAATAATAATAATAATAATAATAATAATAATAATAATAATAATAATAATAATAATATTGTAATTGTCCAGTTCTCTGATAAGGGGCTGCTAGGGGAAAACAATATGTTTAACACATATATATAATTTTAATTTATTTAACAAATACAAATTATGAAAGGTTACTACTAAATTAACAGAACTCTAGTGATATTAATGATAGTGTTAATCATGCAAGTAACAAAAACAAAAACGATGATTATGATATTATTTACTTCAATAATAATAATAATAATAATAATAATAATAATAATAATAATAATAATAATAATAATAATAATAATAATAATAATAATAATAATAATAATGATGATATTTCCTCTAATGATATAAATAATAATAATAATAATAATAATAATAATAATAATATAATAATAATAATAATGATAATTATAATAATAAAAGTAACAAGTGATTTTAATAACAATGATGATGCTGATAATAATGGTATAATGGTAAAAATAATAATAATAATAATAATAATGTTTTAATTATTAACAGTTATCATTCTGATTATTCGTACTTATAGTTATGAATAATCTAATAATAATTTAATAATATTAATAATTACAAATTTACATAATTAAAATATCGTAGTACTTTACATAATTTTGAATACTAAAATGAAATGGGTTTCTGGGGAACGAAATCGTCCTTTGAGCCCAATAAAATTATACATAATACATAATTATATAATATTCCAAGTTTTGAATATTGTAAATTTTTAATAACAATTAATTTTAACATAATTTGATGGTAGTAATCTTAACCTAAACTATAGAAAATAAAGAAAAAAAAAAAAATTACTAATAACAATCGTAGTACTGAATAACTGTAAGCTAATAATATTACAGAATAAGGATTGTGATAATAATAATAATAAGTAATAAAATAATAATAATAATAATAATAATAATAATAATAATAATAATAATAATAATAATAATAATAATAATAATAATATAATAATAATATCAATAATAATATAAAACAAAATTAACAATAATAATAAAGAACAAAAATAATAATAGATATAATGGTAATAAAAATAATAAAAATAATTAAATTAGTAATATTATCAATAGTAATAGTAATAATAGTAATAAATAAAAATAATAAAAATAGTAATAATAACTTATAAAATAATAGTGATAACAGTGATAATAATAATAATATAACAGTAATCACAATAATAATATTAACTGAAAAATGATAATAATAATAGTAATAATATAATAATAATAATAATAATAATAATAATAATAATAATAATAATAATAATAACAATAATAACTAATATGATAAATTCAATAATTTATATTAATATTATTTTCAAAAATGAAATGACGATATTTATAATAATGAAACGTTATAATACTAA
>SEYY01004487.1:72500-75000 GCA_009176605.1 Armadillidium nasatum
AAGAAAATCAAGAGGAGATAATGGGAGAAGAGTTTTAGGAAATAATTGAGGAGTAAGAGGAATTTACAAGGAAGGAGTTAAAGTTGGCATTTACCAAAATGAAAAACGGTAAAGCTCCAGGAGAGGTTGGAATAAGGAGATAGCTGATAAAAATGTAGGCGACCAAACTAAAACTTATAAATTGCGATTACTGACCATGTATTGATGTAGGTGTCAAGTGTTGGAAAAATGGAGAAAGACAATAATAATTCCAATATGTAAAGGCAAAGGAGATTCTGGCATATGTTCGAAATTACAGGGGTATATCATTAATAAACCATATAGTAAAGGTTTATGAAAAGATGATAGAAAAGAGATTGAGGGAAAGAGTTGAGCCACCGATGGGTGAGGAGCAACATCGATATAGACAAGGTAGAGGAACAACTGCTCCTACCTTCTTTTTGAGATAAATAGATGAGAAGACATGGGAATATAACATTTGAGTAAATGAAGTTTTTATAGATTTTCAAAAGGTTTTTGATTCGCTATCCAGAAGTAATTTGTGGAGGTGTTTGAAAGTCAGGTAGAATGTTGAAGACAGTCAAGAGTTTGTACGAGTTCTGTTTATGCACAGTACGTACTGGACCTGAAAATGAAAAATGGTTTGAAGTGAAAAAAGTGGTGAAACAAGGTAGTGTGTTGTCACCTGTGTTGTTCAATTGCTTACATAGACAAGATTATTCAGAGATTTAAAGAGCAGTGGGAAGGAGAATCAGATTATGGTATTTTTGCAAATGTAGAGGATATTGCGTTCTAGAGTGTTGATAGAGAAGATGAAGAGACAGGGCTATCTATTCAGATAGAAAGAAGGAGGACAGAAGAGGTTGAATCTGTTAAGTATTTTGGATGTGTATTCGAGAGAGGGGGAGGTGTGGACGGTAACATCACAGAGAGAATAAGGAAATATAGAAAATTTGTTGGAGTTTTCTATCCATTACTGAAGGACTTGAACGTACCTTGTGTCAAAAATAATTTTTGAGACAATTCTGACACCGAAATTGATGTTTGGAGCAGAGTGCTGAACGACAACCACGAATTCACGAAACAGGATACAGAATACTGAAATGAGAACCCCTCAGAACAATGCTGGGAAAGAGTAGAAGATGGTAGGGGGAGAAATGAGCAAATTAGAGAATGGGTAGGGATATCTCCTATCATAAATAAGATAGAAAAGGCTCAGGTAAGGTGGCTGGGTAACCTGGAAAAGATGGATGACTAAAGGATTGCAAAGAGATGTTGGGAGTGTATACCAGAAGGAAGAAGACCTAGAGAAAGACCTAGGAAGAGGTGGAAAAGAGAGGTAGATGAGGTGTTTAAGAAACATGGTTTCCCTGAACTGGATGAGTTAAGGATGAGCAACACTTTTGAGGACCGGAAAACTGGAGACCGAGGCTGCACCGACTCACAGGCAGATAATGTCTACCTGGGAGCTGAAGAATATATATATAAATAAATATATATATATATATATATATATATATATATATATATATATATATATATATATATATATATATATATATATATATATATATATATATATATATATATATATATATATATATATATATATATATATATATATATATATATATATATATATATATATATATATATATATATATATATATATATATATATATATATATATATATATATATATATATATATATATATATTATATTATATAGTTATATTGTAATTTTCAAATAAATGAAAAAAATCAATTATTCTCAAATAAAATTTCAGTATTTCTTTATATTTATTCATTTATCTATTTATTTATTTATTTTTGGTATAAATTTTTTTTTATATACGCTAGCAATTTAAAATTTTTAATCATTTTTTCTTCAATTTTGCAAGAGCAAATAAAATGAAACTGACACAATACTCGTAAATACAATATGTATATTAAATAATTTTTCCTTATATCAATTGTATAGCGTCGATTATGCCTTTGCTGTTTCTACTGCCACAAAATTTAACCCCGAAGGAGAGCTCGTCAAAAGGTTTAAGAAACTCTGTCCAGGAAAAGATTATAATGAGGGTTTACAAATTCATACAGCAGCAGCGTTGCCAGATCCTCGGTTGCTAAAAGGTCACATGCTTCCGTTTTGGCCTCCAAACATCTTAGATAAAGCCAAGGTAAAGGAATAATAACATCACAACTTCAATGGCAGGTTCCATCTCATTTTACCACTTTCTTTAGATATGTAATGAAAACAAAAATTTACACATCGTCAGCTATATCTGTCCCTCATATTAAGAAAAAGAAACAAATTATTAACACTCCCGAAATCTTTTCTAAATTATTTTGTTTAATTCAGGTAATATATTTGGCGAGAGATCCTAGAGACGTGGCGGTTTCCTGCTATCATTTCTTCCAGTCTTCAGAAATGACAAAAGTTACAGCTACCTTTGACGAATTTGTCGAAGATTTTATGGACAGTATAGGTAGATT
>SEYY01004487.1:82500-92500 GCA_009176605.1 Armadillidium nasatum
ATTTCACTACTTTTATTAGTGTTAAAATAAATACAGAATTTCTTGCCTTTTATTTTTAATTTGAAAATTTTTGAAAAAATTAACTCAAAACTTATTTTCCGGTACAAAATATTAAAAATAAAATAAAACCTAAAATATATTATTAATATCATTCACATATCAATCGGTAATGCTTTATATATATATATATATATATATATATATATATATATATATATATATATATATATATATATATATATATATATATATATATATATATATATATATATATATATATATATATATATAATATATATATATATATATATATATATATATATATATATATATATATATATATATATATATATATATATATATATATATATATATATATATATATATATATATATATATATATATATATATATATATATATATATATATATATATATATATATATATATATTTGAATTAAGAGAATTGCTCTTTTTTGTATTTAAAATCTTCACTGAATTGCGAAAGATTAAACTTCATCCAACTGTTCATCTTCTCCTGAAGGTGAAGAGGAAGATCTTCTTTCCAAGAACCAACTTTGCCTGTAACGAAACAATAAAACAATTTTAAACAAAAAAGTACAAAACCTTTTTCAATATATATATATATATATATATATATATATATATATATATATATATATATATATATATATATATATATATATATATATATATATATATATATATATATATATATATATATATATTTATATATGTAGATCCTTGGTTAGATTTGCAATATTTTTCACAAAAAAGTATTTGAATCAAAGTCAATGAAACCATATTAAAACGTTGGAGAATAAAACTTGCAAACATTTTTTCCAATAATATATATTTTAATTTGTATTTCAGAATCAGAAATATTTTGACAAGGTCTTTCCTTTTGTAGTTATTTCAACAAATTTACATATGATTTTTTAAAAATTTTTATTTAACATCCACTCCCACTTGCCTTTACCTAATATTAACTTAGTTATTAAGTTTTTAAAATCACATTTTCGAAAATTCTTTGCTTGTAAAACAATTTTTTTTATTGATCCTTCTTTTTTTCTTTGTCTTTTTACATTTACTGTCCAAGGGTCACAATCAATCAGAACAAAATTTACTGTTTTTTTTAGTTAAACTTGCTTAAAATATACTATCAAATTGGGTTTGCAACTCACTCCTCTTTCTGCAATGCAATGTTCAGTCTCTCTCTTTCACTTTTCCTTTATAGACTCGGGTCTTTATTTGGAAGGTTTAAATTTACATGAAAAAATAATAATAAATTTTTCAAACATCAGAGTTAGTATAGAAGAATAATTTTGGTGAATATTATGATGACTGAATGTAAAGGAAAGAAAAGAATGCCAAAAAATTAAACACAATTAAAATTACCTTTCCTGAAGAAACCGTTTTCCTTGTCCGTTTTGCTGTCATCATAATAAATCTTGTCAAAAGAAACTGGAATATTATCCTTATACTTTTCTTTCATGCTATTGAAACCGGTGTAGTTGGCAACCTATCAGTTGTGATATATATATATATATATATATATATATATATATATATATATATATATATATATATATATATATATATAATATATATATATATATATATATATATATATATATATATATATATATATATATATATATATATATATATATATATATATATATATATATATATATATATATATATATATATATATATATATATATATATATATATATATATATATATATATATATATATATATATATATATATATATATATATATATATATAATATATATAATATTAACATGATTGCGATGAATGAATCTAACATTAAGAGTTTCAAATAATTTATGAATCACATCAATTATATATATTTAAAACAGAATTTATAGTTGTAAAAGCCGACGTTTCGGCTTACTTATCTTAAATCATTTATACGCTCTCGTAATACGGCTCTTTATTCTTTTTTTTAGCATGTCTTGATAATGATTTAATTTAAGTTAAGCCGAAACGTCGACTTTTATAACTATAAATTTTGTTATAATGATATAAATTAATGTGGTGAATAATGACTTTTACAATGATAAATACTGTTATAATGATATAAACTGATGTGATTAATGTTAAATTTATTCTTCTCAATCGTGTTTTTAATTAGAATTAAGCTCAAAAGGAGCACACCAATATATATATATATATATATATATATATATATATATATATATATATATATATATATATATATATAATATATATATAACTTACATTTTCAATTTGATTTTGAGATCTGTTTGTTCCGATAAACTGATCAACTTTCTTGATCTCTTCATTTGGATTTTCTTTCAAATCTTCATAAAAAAGAAACAAAAAATTTGGGTTGTTCCGTTTCTCCCAAGCGAGTCTCACGTGCTCCCAATAGGCACTTAGGACTGCCAGAATAAATGAATAATAACTAAATAAATAAATAAGGTTAAACACTAATTTTATCAAAATCAGAATTTCAAAATCTAAATATTGTTTTTAAGACCAGTCAGATTAAAACTTTGATAGATAGATAGATAGATAGATAGATAGATAGAAAGATATATAGAAATAGATGAACGAACAGATAGATAGATAGATAGATAGATAAATAGATAGATAGATAGATAGATAGAACAGATAAGATAGATAGATAGATAGATAGATAGATAGATAGATAGATAGATAGATAGATAGATAGATAGATAGATAGAGAGAGAGAGAGAGAGAGAGAGAGAGAGAGAGAGAGAGAGAGAGAGATGAATGGGAATATTTAACTTAATATTTTTTTGATTTCCCAATAGAACACAACAATAATCGCTATAAAGTTACACAGAATAAAAAAAAATTATTTATGAAATAAATAGCACAAACTCTTGTTGGTGAAAGAATAAAAAAAAAAGGCAACTGTATAAATTGTATCTACTTATATCGTCCATAAAATCTTCGACAAATTCGTCAAGGGTAGCTGTAACTCTTGTCTGTTTTGAAGACTGGAAGAAATGATAGCAGGAAACCACCACGTCTCTAGGATCTCTCGCCAAATACATTACCTGTGAATTAAACAAGATAATTTAGAAAAGATTTACGGAGTATTAGTAATTTGTTTCTTTATCTTAATATGAGGGACAGATATAGCTGACGATGTGTAAATTTTTGTTTTCATTACAGGTATGATGACTGTTGACGAATTAATAATATTTATTTTATCTAATATCTAAAGAAAGTGGTAAAATGAGAAAGAACCTGCCATTGAAGTTGTGATGTTATTATTACTTTACCTTGGCTTTATCTAAGATGTTTGGAGGCCAAAACGGAAGTGGCATGTATAGCTGACGATGTGTAAATTTTTGTTTTCATTACAGGTATGATGACTGTTGACGAATTAATAATATTTATTTTATCTAATATCTAAAGAAAGTGGTAAAATGAGAAAGAACCTGCCATTGAAGTTGTGATGTTATTATTACTTTACCTTGGCTTTATCTAAGATGTTTGGAGGCCAAAACGGAAGTGGCATGTGACCTTTTAGCAACCGAGGATCTGGCAACGCTGCTGCTGTATGAATTAGTAAACCCTCATTATAATCTTTTCCTGGACAGAGTTTCTTAAACCTTCTGACGAGGTCTCCTTCGGGGTTAAATTTTAAGGAAGAAGAAATGGCAAAACCATAGTCGATGCTAAACAATTGACATGAAGAGATATGATTTAAAATACATGTTACATATGTGTATTATATGAATTCTATGCTATTTACTTTATTTACTGTTGTGCTAAATTGAAAAATAAAAAATTGATTAAAAATTTTGAATTGGTACCGTATAAAATTAAAAATTAATTTACAATAAAAATAAATATATAAAAATATTGAAATATTTGTTGAGAGTAATTGAATTTTTTTTTTATTTGTTTGAAAATTACAGACTTTTCTTAAGTTAATCTTTTTATATATTTATATATATATATATATATATATATATATATATAATATATATATATATATATATATATATATATATATATATATATATATATATATATATATATATATATATATATATCTTAAAAAACACCGGAACCATGTTGAAATACATATTGCACGAATCCCTAAAGATTAAAAGCGCTAAAACTGTAAAACTTTATTAAAACCACTAAATAGCTTTCGGAGGCCACACCCTTACCTTCATCTTTCGGAGGTCACATCCTTACCTCCATCTTTCGGAGGTCATACCCGTACCTCCATCTTTCAGTTAAGAATTTTGTTATTAAAATGTGAAGTAAAACACGATTGAGAGAGGTTGACTAAGTCAAGGCATTCGAAGTACGTATAAAACCACTTAAATTCAATATTTCTTAAAATTATATTGTCAATAAAATTATCAATTATTAAAATTTTCGTGAATATTAAAATTATTTGCATTTTCAATAAAAACTGATTTAAAAACCTCCTTTTATTTACATCATCTTCTCTAATAATTAAATAACACTCATTTATTCAAATATATTCTATGATTATGATTTAGGTGGAATTTTTACTTAGGAGGAAGAAGGGACAAGAAATATAAGAATATTATATCTTTGACTTGCTCTGTTGATAACATGAAAGAATTCCAGCAATCTGACATTATTTTGATACAACGACTGTCCTCGACGATTGGAGGTGTGCAACATTAGAGGAAAAAAAAAAAAGGAGATGTGACGATACACAAGCAGAAATTTACAAGATCCCTTACAGAGATTGTAACTCAGTTTACATTGGAGAGACCTTTGACTTCACTAGAAGGATCAAACAACTCATTACACATTAAACAACGAAGAAGAAGGATCCTCTTTAAATCGCCATCGTCTAACACTATATTTGGATAAATATTTGACTCTCTCTCTCTTTATATATATTTATATATATATATATATATATATATATATATATATATATATATATATATATATATATATATATATATATATATATATATATATATAAATAAAAATCACCCTATGTGATGAGGCCGGAAACAAGCCTGTAATGCGCTAAGGCCGATCTAAAACATTAAAAGATATAAAATATATATTAAAATAAAATATTATAAAGTAAAAAGGCAATTTCGATCCGAAACAACCGGGAGTAGGCCGAGGAAGAAACATATATATATATATATATATATATATATATATATATATATATATATATATATATATATATATATATATATATATATATATATATATATATATATATATATATATATATGATATATTGAACACTGACATAGAGAATGACGGGAAGAGAGGAGAGTAGAATACAGTCTGCGGAGATGTATGTATTAAGAACGACAATAGGAAAGACAAGGAGAGACAGATTGAGAAACGAAAGAATAAGAATGGAGGTTGGTGTGAAGGCTATGCTGAATAAAATGGACTCAGCCAGATTGAGGTGGTGGGGACACTTGGAGAGGATGTCGGGGGGTAGAGTAGCTAAGAGGAGGTGGGAGTGGAGGCCGGCAGGAGCAAGACCGAAAGGAAGACCTAGGAAGAGATGGAAGGACTCAGTGGAAGAATCTTTGAGAAGTAAGAATGCCGTCTATGCAAGAACTGATAGAGGAGAGAGTATTAGAAGACATGAGGGAATGGAGAAGAATGCTGGCTCCGCTGACAAGGTCTTAGACCTTTCCTTGGAGCGGTTATAATAATAATAATGATAATAAATTATATATATATATATATATATATATATATATATATATATATATATATATATATATATATATATATATATATATATATATATATATATATATATATATATATATATATATATATATTATATATATATTATATATATATATATATATTATTATTATATTATAATATAATATGATAATAAAATAATATATATATATATATATATATATATATATATATATATATATATATATATATATATATATATATATATATATATATATATATGCTAATACTTACTCAAAAAATGGGATATCTATAATCCAGTGACGTAGAACTGGCATCCGGGTTATCCAAATCTGGATTATAAATCCAGAATTCCAAACAATTTCTGCTATCCAATTTGTTCCAGATTTTGGAAATGTATTTATATAAATGTCCGTCGGCTTTTACCTAATTTAATATATATATATATATATATATATATATATATATATATATATATATATATATATATATATATATATATATATATATATATATATATATATATATATATATATATATATATATATATATATATATAATATTTTAGGAAGAGAGAGAAAATACAATAATAATAATAGTAATATAATACTAATAATATAATAATAATAATAATAATAATAATAATAATAATAATAATAATAATAATAATAATAATAATAATAATAATAATAATAATAATAATAATGAAAATAAAAATAATAATAATAATAATAATAATAATAATAATAAAAATAATAATAATAATAATAATAATAATAATAATAATAATAATAATAATAATAATAATAATAATAATAATAATAATAATAATAATAATAATAAAAATAATGAGAGGCAGGCTTGAAATCTTAATTATTATTTCTGAAGGTTCAGAGAGGTGACTGTCATTCCTGCAATGCTTACATAAACGTGTGGTTAAAGAATGCTAAACCATTACCATACTTCCTTTTCAAACCCGTTTTCTGCTATTAGATTTACCTTTGATTTCTTAAATTCTAGTTTAAAGAAAATGTAAAAAAAATATACATAAGGGATGATGGTTCAATTTCCAAACAAAATTTTTTCATTTTTGATCGATTTTTATGAAATTTGCAGAATACATGAATTACAACGCGAATAAAAAAGGTTGATTTCTGCCTTTTTTATTGTATCTATTAAGGTTTGAAAAGTTTTTTTTTTTTTTTTTTTTTTTTTTTTTTTTTTTTTTTTTTTTTTTTTAAATCTACCGTTATAGCGGGAAAAAACCTCTGGAAGAAATAACCTAAAAATTGAACTATATATTCACAGTTCTTTTATCTGAAAAATAGTTACATGACCTTTTCCTTCTAACTGTTTCAAAAATTTTGTAAAATTTGCTTTTCCGTACAAAAATAAAAAAAATTTAAAAATCTACATCTAAAACTTTTTTCATTTTTGGCAGTTGCTTAGAGGAGGTGCAAAGCTACAACACTCTCTCAATACATCTTTCAACGATATTTGTCCTTTTTGAGATATAGCCTCTTGAATTTTTGAAAATTTTCCAAAAATGTTCAAAATTTGAGAGGCTATATCTCGAAAAGAACAAATTAGTTTTGAATAAAGTATTGAGAGAAAGTTATAGCTTTGTATTCCTCTAAACAATGCCCAAATACGAAAAAAGTTGTAGGTGTAGTTTTTTTTTTTTTTTTTTTTTTTTTTTTTTTTTTTTTTTTTTTTTTTTGTCCGGAAAGGTAAATTTTCCAAATTTTCGACTGTAGTTGGACAGAAAAGGGCATGTATCTTTTTTCCTAAAGCAGATAACAATAGACTACTCACAGTTTTTAGCTACTAGAACTGTGAACATACGGTTCAATTTTCAGGTCATTTCGACCTGTAGTTTTTTCCCGTTATTCAATTTTTTTCAAGGCTAGATTTTCCCCCAAAAAAAACTTTCAAACCGTTATAGATACAGAAAAACGTCAGAAATCGAATTTTTTCAGCTTGTTAAAATACAAGCACCCTGAAAATTTCATAAAAATTGGTCAATAATTTTAAAAAAAATAATAAAAAGCTAAGATCACAATTGATAGAAGGATTTTGATTATGGTATCATTTGTTTCTAATTTTTTTTCAATGCTTGTTTTTTTAAAGTAACAATATTATATTATTATTATAATTACTTTTTTATTATAATCATTAATAATAATAATAAAATTATTATTATTATTGTTATTATTATTATTATTATTATTATTATTATTATTATTATTATTATTATTATTATTATTATTATTATTATTATTATTAATTAATACTCTACCGAAGTAGTTGATTTATTTTACTTAGGAATTATTTACGTTCGAAAAATTTACAAAAATTATGTATAAAATAAATGCTAATATAATTTATTTAAGAATTAAGTAAATTATATCAGACCGGCATTCATTTTTTAGTGACACAAGAAAGAATAATAATAATAATAATAATAATAATAATAATAATAATAATAATAATAATAATAATAATAATAATAATAATAATAATAATAATAATAATAATAATAAAAATAAAAACAAAAATAAAAATAAATAATAATAAAATAATAATAATAATAATAATGTTAATAATAATAATAATAATAATAATAATAATAATAATAATAATAATAATAATAATAATAATAATAATAATAATAATAATAATAATAATAATAATAAAATAATTTTTTATTTTTTTTATTTTTAATTTTTTAATAATAATAATAATAATAATAATAATAATAATAATAATAATAATAATAATAATAATAAAAAAAAAATAATAATAATAATAATAATAATAATAATAATAATAATAATAATATAATAATAATAATAATAATAATAATAATAATAATAATAATAATAATAATAATAATAATAATGAAAAATAAGAACATGGTGGAGCAACTTACTTCGAAATTATAAAGTAGATCTATATACTTGAGGAGAGTGATGGAATAAAAGAGATTCCCAGGTTGTACCCTCATACCCCCGTCTGCAAAGATTGGGTATTTCCTCTTCAGGTTTTTCGACTCTTCTTCGTTTGTTTCTTCATAAGTATGACCACTCGGAAGAATGCCTTTCATTATTAATAAGTAAACTTATAATATATCTAACGAAAAGCGTTTAAGTTAGGAATTAACCAACTGTATATATATATATATATATATATATATATATATATATATATATATATATATATATATATATATATATATATATATATATATATATATATATATATATATATATATATATATATATATATATATATATATATATATATATATATATATATATATATATATATATATATATATATATATATATATATATATATATATATATATATATATATATATATATATATATATATATATATATATATATATATATATATATATATATATATATATATATATATATATATATATATATATATATATATATATATATATATATATATATATATATATATATATATATATATATATATATATATATTTCAATACGTCAGAATAATAAGATATGCTTTGATTTCTTAATAACAGAGGCTAAAACTAAGAATGAAATTCATTCGGTATGAGAACCAATGATTGATTACCTTTTAATTAAACTAAAGATATGATAAGTCATTAATGTGATTATTCAAAAATAATTTCATTTTTCATATATATATATATATATATATATATATATATATATATATATATATATATATATATATATATATATATATATATATATATATATATATATATATATATATATATATATATATATATATATATATGTAAACATGACCTCTTCTTTTCTAAATCTCACCTCTTGATCTTAACCGAAAGTAAGGTGTTTGAGCTTTCCTACGAAAAAATTTCTCTGTTTCTTTGGCTATTATCCTTTCTATTCATCCAAAGGCACTAGTGGTTCATATGTTAGGAATGATTTTATTTAGTCTTTTGTCTCTAATTTGGAGTACCGAATTTTCTCACTTGTGGCTTGGGCTTTCTTGCCATTCTACGAGGAAATTCATTTGTTCTGTTTATTTATCTCCTAACTCTACTGACTATCCCAGATTCTTCGACCATATAAGCTAAAACAAACACATTCTAGATTTTTTTAAAAACTTCTAATCCTTCTCCTTATGAAGTTAAACTCTTTCCACCTCTGAGTTCATCCGAGTACCTTCATATCTCTGTATCCTCTTCTATCTCTTCGATCAAC
>SEYY01004487.1:127500-137500 GCA_009176605.1 Armadillidium nasatum
ATGCATTGTTATTATATTTAATTTCCGTCATCCACTTATGTTTACTGTTTGTTGATGATATTAATTATTATAATATTATTTATAGTAAAAAGGACGTATTCAATTTATTATTTCGCACTTTTAATTCGTATCTCAAAGGATTTCTAATCGAAGGATAATCTGTTGACTCAGTGAAGGATGGTTTTATTAGTGACTTCTTATATACATATATATTGGGAGAATAAGAATCATTGTGCAGATATATTCAATTTCAAGAGGTTTTGCATGCATATCTGTGCAAAAAAAAAAAAAAAAAAAAAAAAAAAAAAAAAAAAAAAAAAAAAAAACTTTTATTTGAATATTTAAATTTATGAAACTAATTTTGTTATTTTTTGAAGTTTTATAAATAAATTTTAAACAACTTAAAGTCTGTTCGGCTTAGGTAAATAATTTTGATTATAGAATTTATTGCGAGGTTACCTATATCTTCTGTTGCGGCATAAACGGTAGACTGATTGACTCACGTGCTTAAGGGCGCCAGTTCGATTCCGCCAGCGGATCGTAGTTGTGTATAAGTATGTATATTCTATCTAGAAATATCCTGGGTATAAAATGAGTATAAAACAAAAGATTAAATGTTTTTTTTTGCTATAAATGATTTTTCTAATATAAACAATATAAACAATATAAACGATATAAACAATTATTATTATTATTATTATTATTATTATTATTATTTATTATTATTATTATTATTATATTATTATTATTATTATTATTATTATTCTAGAAGGTTTCTTCTGTTTATAATATCTATTCTAATATATATATATATATATATATATATATATATATATTATATATATAATATATATATATAATATATATATATATATATATATATATATATATATATATATATATATGAAAGGTCGGGAGGCGTACCGAATTTTCACAAGAGTTGGAAAAATAACCGGATATCTGGTTGTTAATGGCCGACATGTCCCAGTACACGGCGTTTAAAAATGTGAAAGTCAAAGGAAGTTGGGAAAACAGATAAAGGGAGTGTGTTCTAGACCAGCAGAGTACATGTAAGATTGAGCATAGCAGTTAAGTCTGGGATCGGAGAGTTGGACAGGAAGGATGAGACTGTGTAGAAAGTCGTGTCACACAAGTCCTTTCTTCAATGTCGGAGGTAGGCGACGTGAGAGTTCAGGAAGAACAGTGTCCGTTGTAATAGAAAGTAGAGAGAATGACGCAGCAATTCGGCGGTCAAAAAGGGATTGAAGAGAGTTAGTAAGAGTAAAAAGTGTTTTGTAAGACAAAAAGTCCTAGACTCCAATCTTTTCGAGAAATGCTGTATGACTCTAACCGCCCCAGATGTGTGAAGCGTACTACATACAGGGGCAAACTAACACCCCCGTTAAGAGCAAACAAGTGAGGCATATATATATATATTATATATGTATATATATATATATATATATATATATATATATATATATATATATATATATATATATATAAATATATAATAAATATATATATATATATATATATATATATATATATATATAATATATATATATATATATATAATATATATATAATATATATATATATATATATATATATAATATAAAATAATAAAATATAAAAAAATAAATAAATAAAAAAAAAAAAAAAAAATATAAATATATATATATATATATATATATATATATATATATATATATATATATATATATATATATATATATATATATATATATATATATATATCGGAGTAATAAAATATTTTAGTGAAGAAAACATTGAATTGGTCATTGCAAATAAAAAATTTTATTTGGAAAAAAATGATTATTATTCGCAATAGTTTCTCTAATTTACAGTTGTTTTTAATCTTAAAATAACACAGGTGTAACAGTCACAACATGATTGAAATATGATCGAATGGTTATCGATTGAAAGTAGTAGTATCGAATGCTTAAGTCCTTGAATTTTAAAATAGTGTTGTGATAAAAAAAATTGCGCATGCGTAACGTTCACGATATGATTGAAATGTGAACCTGAAAACACATTTGCGTTTGTTTCCTTTGATGGTGTGATGTTTCTCTCTGTGCGTCTTTAGATTCTTTTTAAAAGAGTAGAAGCTTCTAAAATGCGAGCAATAAGTTACTCTTATGTTATTAGCTCTGTCTGATAAGAGTTGCTTTTCAATTGTCCTCAAACCATCATCTGAAGAAGACAAGTTCTGAAATCGTGATTTAAGAATCACTTAAAATTTGGTTTTAGGAATGAGCTATTAAAGATCCCCGTCTTGCTGATAATACAGTCGTGAACATTTGTTCCTATTAAGCTGGAAATAAAAATATTTATATAAAATGGAGATCATTCCAGATTCAGCCAATCACAGTCAATTAAGCCCCTCTCAATGTTTTTATTTTCTTTTTTATTCAAAATAGAGCTTTTATGAAATGATCTCCATTTTATATAAAATATTTATTTCCAGCTTAATAGGAACGAATTTCAGACTGTAATTCATCTTCCCCAGTATCAAAAAGTACGCTCCAGAAATATTTAGAAATTATTTTTGTTAATATTGGAATTGTTCCTCCGGTGCGTACTTCCTTAGCCATATAAAACTAAGCGAAGATCCTACAAAATGATCAAGTGACCTTTAAAAGTGATGACATTTTCAATTTTAAATTAAGTAATTATAACTGTAAAATAAAACACAAAATTTCTCAAATAACAAAGGAAATAGCACAAAAAATTTATTCTTAACAGATTATCAATTGAGTATATATATATATATATATATATATATATATATATATATATATATATATATATATATATATATATATATATATATATATATATATATATATATATATATATATATCTTAAAGCATCTTTCGGAATTATTTATTTACTTTAATTGCCATTGCTTAAGTTACATAAAAAAAATGGCAAAAACTCTTCCTAGTGGACATACTTATGAAGAAATAGATGAAGAAGAACTAGAATATATGAAGGCGAAACAAATATGTTTTTCAGAAGGAGGCATTAAAATGCAGTCCGGAGACTATTATATTCCGAAAACGTTTCTCAAATACGCTGAACGATTTTACACCTTTGAGGTAAGTTGTAAAAGAAATTTTTTTTCATCATTTGTAAAAGAAAATTGAATATTTTGTCTTAAATTTACTTTATTTTTTATATTTTATTTTGTATTCTCAATATTTGAAGAAAATGAACAAATATTTTTGAGGAAATTGAGATAGACGTAATTTTAATTTGAATTTTTGTTGGGTTATCTCTCAACAATGGACCCTTTGAAAGAATATTTAATATAAATTTTGTTGATTTTGCAAATCAACAAAAACCACAGATGCATATTCTTCTTGACAACTAAATGCATCTTTAATAAGTTTCTAAGGGCTGCTTTCCAAATATGAGTTCTCCAAATATGAGATTGACTCACGTGCTTGAGGGTGCCGGTTCGATCACACTTGGGGATCCTAGGTATAACGCTACCTTAGAAAAGTTCCTCTCTCGAATAGGGCAATGTCCGTGAGATGTGTGAACTTTACAATAAAAAAAAAGCATTTTTTTCCTAAATGTTACATCATTTTTTTGTTACATTTCGTAAATTAAATATTCCTCCCCGTGTTTTGAGGAAGTGTGCTTCCAAGTTGGCACCTGTTCTTTTCAACTCTAATCTCTCTATGCATTAATTCTAATACCTCAGTGTTGGAAGCGTCACATATATCTTAGCCGATCCCGAAGAGGGGTATAGCCCTTAACCTTCGCCCTATAGTTTTTTTTTTTTTTACAGATCACCAGCACTCACGGGAAGAGCCCTTTTCAAGAGGGGGAACATACAATAAGAAGAAAACTCACTCAAACTCGAACTTAACGCACGTCCCTCAGGTGGGCACAGACGGAAACCTTAAAGAGAGGAAGATTAAATACAGGAGATAATAATAATAATAATAATAATAATAATAATAATAATAATAATAATAATAATAATGCCAATAATAATAATAATAATTACAGATAATTTTGCCATTACAGATAAAACCGACGGATATTTTTCTGTCCAGTTTTCCCAAATCTGGAACGAATTGGATTCAAGAAATCGTTTGGCATTTGATTCATAATCCGAACCTGAACAATCCGGATGCGGATATCTCCATAGATATCAGATGCCCCTTTCTTGAGTAGGCAAAAACGCATACACACACACACATATATATATATATATATATATATATATATATATATATATATTATATATATATATATATATATATATATATATATATATATATATATATATATATATATATATATATATATATATATATATATATATATATATATATATAATATATATATATATATATAATATATATATATATATATATATATATATATATATATATATATATATATATATATATAAGGAAAATGATTATTAAAATTCTACTACAGATATATTTAAAATTTTAATTAACAGGTTAGATTGCTTCATTTTGACGAAGGGGGCTCCTGAGTTTGATCCTGAAGGTCCTTTTCTGAAGAGGTTTCAGGAACTTTGCCCAGGAATTGATTACAGAGACGGAATTTTTTACCACATGGCCAGAAACACTCCGGAGCCGAGACTAATTAAACATCATATCCCTTACACATATTTGAATCCAGATATTTTTGAAAAAGCAAAGGTGATTTTCTTTCTTTCTTTCTTTCTTTCTTTTTTTTTTTTTTTTTTTTTTTTTTTTTTTTTTTTTTTTTTTTGAAGAATAAAAATTTTAAAATTTTGAAGAGTGGAAAAATTTTGGCTGTTGACTATTTGCAAATTCAAATATTTGTTATATGGGATCTTCCGCGTTTCATTCCTACATTTTACTTTTTATGCATAAAAATTTATATCTTAAACTTTTTATTTATTACTTTGTACTAATTTATTGATTTATTTAATTTTCTTAAAAAAAAAATAAACATTTTGTTAAATTAAATTAACCTCTATCGATTTTCTTGAAATTTTATCTTAATTAAAAGCGTGTGAAGTTGCAAAACAGTTGAGACCTTTTCTTTTTCTATTCACATACGCAACATTTCATAATATTTTAAAGCAATGGTTTTGAATCTTTGAGGTCCATTCCTCCTTTTAATATTGTATGTGGTCACGTCCCCCTCACACGAATATACTTACAATTATATATATATATATATATAATATATATATATATATATATATATATATATATATATATATATATATATATATATATATAATATATATATATATATATATTATATATATATATATATATATATATATATATATATATACAGTTTACTACCTCTCACGGGCCGATATATATATATATGCTCATTTCAAGGACGGGCAGAAATATAAAATAAAAGAAGACCTACCCAATCCCAGCCTAACGCTAATCTCTTAAGTGAAAGCTGACGAAGGCCTTAAAGAGAGGAAGATTGAATGCAGTGGGAAAAAGATGATACAGAGAGTTCCAAAGAACAGATGTGGCTGGAAAGAAGGAGGTACCACAACGGAGAAACCTGGGGTTTAATATATTCAAACAAAATTCATGCGAAAGAATGACACCCCTTGTGCTACGAGAGATACGCAATGGTGGTGGAATGCGAGAGGTCAGTTCAGTCGAGCAACTGACATGGTAGTACCTATAGAAAAGAGAGAATGCTTCAACGTTACATCACAGAGACAGAGTGTCAAGTGAATTTGAAAGTAGCTGAGAGTTTATTAATCTTTTAGCCTTAGACTCAACCTTGTCCTAAAGAAAGGTGGAACTAGAGAAACACCAAATGTGAGAACAGTACTATTTTCAAGGGCGGATGAGACTCTTATATAATTTTAATAACTGTTCGGAAGAAAAACATTCCCTCAATCTAAAGAAGTATTTCATTTTCTTCGAAGCAGTCCTAGAAGAAAATTGCAATATGAGGTTTCCAAAAAGGTTTATGTTCAGGCGAAGAATGTTAATGTTGTTAACAGGTAAAACTGGAGAGCCGTTGAAAGAGATTGGAAAGTTGGGAGGTGTTTTTGAGGAAGGCATGAAAATGTTGAGTTTTTAAAGAGTAGAATTTCACAAGATTGAGGCGACCACACCGGGAAATCCCATCCAGATCGGCATGAATGGAATCAGAAAGTTGAAGACGAGAAGCAAAGGAGAGAGAAGATAAGAAATGAGGGAAAGAATGGACAGTTGAGTCATTGGCATATGAATGAACAGGGTTATATATATATATAATATATATATATATATATATATATATATATATATATATATATATATATATATATATATATATATATATATATATATATATATATATATATATTATATATATATATATATATATATATATATATATATATATATATATATATATATATATATATATATATATATATATATATATATATATATATATATATATAATATATATATATATATATATATATATATATATATATATATATATATTATGATTATTATATTGAAATGGGCTTGTTTGAAGCTTGAAGGCATTTAGGAAAATTATTGCCATATAATTCTTTTTAAAATACTATTTAGATGATTTGCATAGCGAGGGATCCACGTGACGTCATCACTTCAGCCTATCACTTCGCAACCCATCATGCCCTCTGTGCTAAAAAGTCACCGTTGGAAAATTTCGTCGAAGATTTTATTACTGGAAAAGGTAATACTAGTATTTGTTTTCATACTTATTAATAAACCGAAATTTAAATATATATATATATATATATATATATATATATATATATATAATATATATATATATATATATATATATATATATATATATATATATATATATATATATATATATATATATATTATATATATATATTATATATATATATATATATATATATATATATATATATATAATATATATATATATATATATATATATATATATATATATATATATATATATAATATATATATATATATATATAGATATATATATATATATAATTCGTCAGTGCTCACTGGCAGAGACCTTTTCAAGGAGGGGTGTTAGAGCAAATTTCGTAGGTGAGCACAAAAGTAGATTTAATTTGGCAGGGCAACACAAAAGATGGGAGAGAATTCCACAAATCATAGGTGGCTGGAAAGAAGGAGGCACCACAGCTGACAAACCTGGAGTTGCCCATGTTCACAAAAATTTTTTTGTGCAAACAATGCGCCCCCTTGTGCTACGACGACGCATTAAAGGTTGAGGTATGCCAATGGACAGTTCCCTCGAGCATTTGTCGTTGTAGTATAGCTATAGAAAAGAGACAAAGCACCACGTCACATCGCAAAGATAAAGGGTCAAGTGAATTAGAAAGAGCGGAACAATTTATAAGTCTTTTAGCCTTTGACATAACTCTTTCCAAAATACGGGTGAAACCTGAGTCACCCCAAATAAGAGCAGTACTCCATACAGGCCATTGTATAATTGGAGTAACTGCGAAGAAGTAAAAAATTCTCACAGTCTAAATAGAATTCTCAGCTCCTTTGAGGTCGGCTTAGAAACCATTGTGATATGAGTTTTCCAAGACTTTTTGTTTATGTGAAGTCAGGATGTTTATACTGTCAACAGAAGAGACGCCAGAACCATCGAAAGAAATAGAAAGTTAAGAGGTGTCTTTGAGTTGGAGATTTTTAAAAGTGAGTTTTTAAATAGTAGAATTTGACAAGGTTGAGACGACCCCACCTAAAATTCTATCCAAACCAGCAAGAATGGAATCGGAAAGAGGAAGACGATAGGCAATTCTGGATGCAAAAGGGGGAGCAGATTTGAAATGAGTAGAAGAATGGATGGTCAAATATTCGGCATATGAGTGGATAGGGTTAGATGAGCAGCTGGGAAGATCATTAATAAAAAGTAGGAATAGAGTAGGAGACAATACAGAATCCTGAGGAACACCACTGTTGACAGGAAACGAAGAAGTCGACTCATCAACAACATCCGAAATGGAACGATTAGAAAGAAAGCTAGAAATAAATAGGCAAAGAGAAGGAGGAAGCCCAAAGGAGGGTTGATTGGAAAGCAGTGACGCATGCTGTACCCGGTCAAATGCCTTGGATATGCAGAATTTGACAAGCGCCACCACATAAGTTTTTTCATGGTCCCTAAGGACAGATGACCATAAATCTATGTTAAAGGAAAGTATATCACCAGTGGATCTGGAACGTCGAAAGCCATACTGATGATCTCAAAGAAGGGAATGAGATTCCAGATGATCTAGAAATGAGAGTTGAAAGGGTTTCAAAGATTTTAGACAGAATACAAGTGAGTTACAGAGATTAGAGTAGTTACCTTTCTTCAGAATAGGTTGGACTAAATCTCGCTTCCAAAAATCAGGAAAAGTACTAGTATTGAGGCATAGAGAGAAAAGTTGAACGAGGGACGGAGCCAGCTCAGAAGCACACTCCCTTAAAACTCTGGGAGGAACGCCATCCGGGCCGTTTTCCATCTTAATATTCATAGAATTAAAAAGTCCATGCACCTGATCAAATATAATCACATGGGACATCTGAGAGGAGAAGAAGTAGTAGAAGAATTGTATGGGTCGTCCATGGTTGAATTAGAGGAGGACAATAGGCCGAAGAGATTAACCTTTTCTTAATATAAGTTAAAATTTGATATGATTCCTGAGTGCTAAAAGAATAGAGTTAGGATTCATAGAGAAAAGTTAAAAAAAGATTAAATGAAAAAATAATAAAAAGATGAAGATTGAAAACAAAGAGGTTGAGAAGTGAGCAATGATAGTATTGATGGAAGATTTGTTGAGAAAGGTAATGAGAAATTTTGAAGAAGGTAACTAAAACTCTGTTTGAGACGATAATAAAAATAGGGTTAACCAATTTTTTTTCGGTTTTGATATATAAAATGAATATCATTTATATTCCAGTGACATCCAGTTCATAACGTCCGTAAAAGTAGGTAAATGGCTTTCCATGACGTCCTGTTAATGAAGAAAGAAATTGTCATCCTTGTGGTTCATTTAAAAGAAAGGAATTGTCTTTCACTGGCGTTGTGCTCGTGAAGTAGGTAATTGTTTTCCTCTGACCTCCTCCTGGAGAATGTAGGAAATGTCTTTCCCTGGCATCGTTTAGAGAAAGAAGGAAATCTCTTCTCCAGGCTTTCTGTTGGTAAATAGTGACATTATCTTCTCCTTGCTATCTGCTAGTGATTTAAATAATTGTCTCCTACTTGAGTTCTATTGGTGAAGGAAAATACTATATTATCCCAAGAATGAATTTTTCCACTTGTATTCCTCCTGAAGAGGGAATGAATTGTCTATCCTTTAATATTTTGTTGGAAAAGGAGGAAATGATCTTACCCTGATGTTCTGTTGATAATGGAAGAAATTTTCATCTTCTGGAATCCTATTGGAGAAAGATAAAATAGTCATAATCTGTCGTCCTGTTAGAAGAAGATTGGCATTCTGCTGGTAAATTAAATAATTTCTTCCCTTAACATCTTGTTAAAGATTTGGGTTATTGCATTAACTTGTATTCCTTTTGTTGAAGAATTTAAATTAATAGTCTCCTTCCGTCTTGGTGGAGAAGGAAATATTTGTTACTTACTTGCATTCTGTGCTGATTGCGATAAAAGGAGGAAAATACTTTTCCATTGAACAAAAGAATACTGATATTGGGAACTCTTTTCTTACCATTGAAATATTTCAACTGATGATAAAAACCTCTAACTCATTTATTATATTCAATTATCTTCAATACTCAAATTCTGACTTTTATTTTATATATTGAAAATAAAATTATTTATTTATTTAAATATATAAATAAAATTTTATATATTTTTATATTTATTTTATTTCTCATTTATTTATCTAATTATTTTGATATTAGTATCTGGACAATATTGGGAACACCTGCGTCTTAATTGGGAGAAAAGAGATCATCCCAACTTCCATTTTGTT
>SEYY01004488.1:0-10000 GCA_009176605.1 Armadillidium nasatum
GTGCAGCAAATTCTGCAGCCTTAAATGCCCTAGGAATTTAACTTCCCACAACTCATATTTTTCCACAGTGTTGATTGTTAAAAATTTTTCGGTCTGCTAAAATCTAGTGATGTTAAAAAATATTCGGTAAATGATTATATAGTAAGGTTTTGTCCGTTTGATTTCCTTATTCAGTCTATTAGTTGCACGAAATTTGCAGTTTATTTCACTTTGAAGTAGTTTGGCTATCCAAGATCTGTAGAATCACTTATCACGTGCAACAAATTTTGAAGCCTTAAATGCCCTAGGAATTTAACTTCCCACAACTCATATTTTTCCACAGTGTTGATTGTTAAAAATTTTTCGGTCTGCTAAAATCTAGTGATGTTAAAAAATATTCGGTAAATGATTATATAGTAAGGTTTTGTCCGTTTGATTTCCTTATTTAGAAAATGATGGAATCTGGGTTGCGGTAAAAGTTTGAAATGAGACCTAAATTTTTAAGTTTATTTGTATGTCTTTGGATGATTATTTTCATATATCTTGAAGTATTATTCTTGATAATGCTGTTAGGACAGATGGAATCCAAATGTGATAAATGATTATATAGTAAGGTTTTGTCCGTTTGATTTCCTTATTCAGTCTATTAGTTGCACGAAATTTGCAGTTTATTTCACTTTGAAGTAATTTGGTTATCCAAGATCTGTAGAAATGCTTATTATGTAAAGATCTTCGGTAAAGTTTAAAACGCATAAATTTAGGTACGTAATTATAAGCTTTACAAATTGTCAAGAATTGGTGGTCAAGCTTAAATTTTCTAAACGTTTTGAAAGATTTCTAATTTTCTGAAGGTTTGCAAGGTCCAATCATTGTAGCGGTTTCTAATTATAGTTGAAATAGGTCTGTTCCTTAAGGAACCATAATCTTATAATAAATAATGTAGCTAACAATGTAGGAAGAGATACATTTTATTATGCTTTAATAACACATGCTTAAGGCAATATATAGTAAATAATTAACAGTTATTACGATAGACGTTTCGAGCTACCTAAGCCCGTTATCGATATCATCTGTAAATAAAGTAAAATAAATAACAATCAGAATAAATATAAGAGATAATTATAATCACAAATTAGCAAATTAATAACACTTTAAGAATATTATCGGTAATTAAAATCAGAATTAAAATCAACTACAAATTAAGTACACTAAACTATTGTGAACAAACTAAAGGCTACAGATTAACAAATAAAACAAAACTGCCAACTCTGCTTATACCATCTGTAATTTACCTTTTCTCTTGTACGAGATGTAATGCTCGTTACGTTGGCCAAACAGGCCTACAACTTAAGCTTAAAATTTGTTCTTAATTCCGTACCGATCTACTTCTCCTTTCCTTTGGCTCCCATTCGTGACCATTCATACTCCAAAAACCACCCCGTAAGTTTTCAGATTTTAGTATTTTGAAATCTTCTTCAAATACCTTAGACCGAAAAATCTTAGAATCATTGCATATCAGACAACTCCAACCCACGCTCAATCAATCAGCCTCTTCCATCTCTTCCTGATAGCTTAACCTCAACTCACCCTTTTACAACCCTATCATTAAATAACCTCAATTCTACACTCATAATATATCTAGTTCTACCATGTGTATTAGTGAAATTCTACAACCAAGTAACTAGTGACTACAACCTGTTTGATAAAGATTTCAATTTGCTTATTTGTTAATTTGTATCCTTACTTTATTCACAATACCTTAGTGAACTTAATTTGTTGTTGAATTTAATTTTGATTTTAATTACTAATAATTTTCTTAATTGTTATTTATTTTTCTAATTTGTGATTATAATTATATATATATTTATATATATTTACTTTGTTAAATAACTTTTAAATAAACAAAAAAATTTTTTTTTGCGTTTTAAAATTTAGTATCTATAGTGGTTTAATTTACAACGGGATCAACTAGTGATTGATAAAATTTAAGATAAGTTTTTAGTGAAAATTTTGTTTTAAACAGAAATAGTTTTTAAGTTATATAGTTCCATAATTGATTTTAACGTTTTAATATTTGTTTTTAACATAAGTATTATTTCGGTTTTTATTTTGTTTTGTTTGTCTCTTTGTTTGTCTGACTGTTTGCTCGTGTGATTGTTTGTGTTTGTGTTTTTAACGTTTTAATATTTGTTTTTAACATAAGCATTTTCAGTTTTTTTTTTGTTTTATTTGTCTCTTCGTTAGTCTGTCTATTTGCTCGTGTGATTATTTGTGTTTGTCAATTTGCTAGATTGGCTGTTTGTTTGTCTGTTTTGAACGCAAGTGTTTGTGAAGAATGGCTGGTGTGCGCAGACGTGGGTTCTCTGTACACTTCACCAACATCCGTGGCTTACGCTATAACTTAGCTTCTGTGGAATGCCATCTCTCTAATTCTCATCCTAACCTTTTACTCTTGTCTGAGACCCAGATATCAAAGAATTTCTCTCCTAACTTGTTTAATATATCTAACTATAACTTATTTCATAATTTCCGTTCTAAGGGTGGAGTTTGTGCCTATGTTAACACCAACACTCCGGTAACACGTCTTGTGAATCTTGAATCTCCTAACTTCGATGTTCTACGGCTTAAAATCTTTTCTTCCTACCACTATCAATAATCTTGTGTTTCTGCTACTGTTCTCCTAATAGAACAGATTTTTCTACCTTTTTTGAATACCTAACTACTTCTCACGAGACTGTTACATCTTCATATCCAAATACTGAGGTCCTCTATTTAGGGGATTTCAACGTACACAACACTGAATGGTTGGGTTCCTCTCATACCGATTCAGGGGGAGAGGAAGGCCGAATCATTCAGCATTCTCAACGATCTGGAGCAACTGATTAAAGAACCAACACACATTCCAGATCGTCCCAACCAATTCTTGAACACTCTTGATTTATGCTTCACTACTAGTCCTTCTCTCTATAAATATGCTATCTTCGCACCTATTGGTAACTCCGACCACAATCTAATTTGTCTTAATTTTCATGCTTTCTCTCCAACTGCTCCACCCTGCCCTAAGCGTATCTTCTGGCACTTTGATCGGGCTGACTGGGGGGCTTTGCGTTGCTTCTACGCTAACTATTCCTGGAGTGACTGCTTTGTCTCTGGAGACGCTTCGGTCTCTGCCGATAAGGTGGGGGCCGTAATCGTTGATGGGATGAGCAGGTTCATTCCTTCTTCAACTAAATCCTTCTCTCCTCAAAATCCATGGTTCGATCGTGCTTGTTCTTGTGCCATTCAGGCTAGAGACATTGCGTATCGACAGTGGAAAAATTCTCCTTCTCCTATCACTCTAGCTAATTTTCATTCAGATCGGAATCGTTGCAGGGATATTCTTCGACGAGCAAAGCAGACTTTCACCAAACGAAGGTGTGCTGAGCTCCTAAATTCTCCTACTGAAAAATCTTTCTGGCCTCTTGCCAAAAACATCTCCAACAATTTCTGTAAATCTTCCTTTCCTCCTCTTATTCGCTCTGATGGTTCTGTTGCTAACACTCCAACTGAAAAGGCTAATCTCTTCGGCCTCCTATTCTCCTCTAATTCTACCCTGGACGACTCCGGCAATCCTCCTCCTACTTCTTCTCCTCTCAGAGGTCCCATGCCTTTGCCTGTGATTTCATTTGACCAGGTGCATGGGCTTCTGAAGTCTATGAACGTTAGGAAGGCAAGCGGCCCGGATGGCATTCCACCCAGAGTTTTAAGGGAGTGTGCCTTCTGAGCTGGCTCCGTCCCTCGTTCAACTTTTCTCTCTATGCCTCAATACTAGTACTTTCCCTCAGTGTTGGAAGCGCGCAATAGTCCAACCTATTCCGAAGAAAGGTAGCCGCTCTGATCCTTCCAACTATCGCCCTATAGCTCTCACTTGTATTCTGTCTAAGGTCTTTGAAACCCTTCTTAACTCTCACTTCTTAGATCATCTGGAATCTCATTCCCTTCTTTCTGATCATCAGTATGGCTTTCGTCGTTCGAGATCTACTGGTGATATACTTTCCTATCTCACAGATCTATGGTCTTCTGCCCTTAGGGACCATGGGGAGACTTTCGTGGTGGCGCTTGATATATCTAAGGCGTTTGACCGGGTATGGCATGCGTCACTGCTTTCCAAGCTCTCCTCCTTTGGGTTTCCTCCTTCTCTTTGCTTACTTATGTCTAGTTTTCTTTCTAATCGTTCCATTTCTGCTGTTGTTGATGGAGCGACTTCTTCTTCCTTTCCTGTCAATAGTGGTGTTCCTTAGGGTTCTGTCTTGTCTCCTACTCTATTCTTACTTTTCATTAATGATCTTCTCAGCTGTTCATCTAACCCTATACATTCATATGCCGATGACTCAACCCTCCATTCTTCTACTCATTTCAAATCTGCTCCTTCCTTTGCATCTAGAGTTGCTTCTCGTCTACATCCTTCCGATTCCATTCTTGCAGATCTGGATAGAATTTCCCAGTGGGGTCGTCTCAACCTTGTGAAATTCAACTCTTTAAAAACTCAACTTCTAGAAATCTCTCTCTCTCAAAGACACCTCCTAACTTTTCTATTTCTTTCGATGGTTCTCCCGTCTCTCCTGTTGACAATATAAACATCCTTGGCCTTCACATAAACAAAAAAATGTCTTGGAAACATATCACAATGGTTGCTAGGTCGGCCTCAAAGAAGCTGGGAGTTCTGTTTAGACTGTGATAATTTTTTTCTTCCTCGCAGTTACTCCAATTATACAGGAGTCTCATCCGCCCTTGTATGGAGTACTGCTCTCATATCTGGGGTGGCTCAGGTTTCACCTGTCTTTTGGATAGGGTTGAGTCAAAGGCTAAAAGACTTAAAAACTGTCCTTCTCTTTCTAATTCTCTTGATTCTTTATCTTTGCGACGTGATGTTGGTGCCTTGTCACTTTTCTATAGGTACTACAGTGGCAAATGCTCGAGGGAACTATCCACCCGTGTACCTCCACCTTTACGGCGTCCTCGCAGCACAAGGGGTGCAATGTCCGCGCATCAATTTTGCGTGGACATAGGCAACTCCAGGCTTGTCCGCTGTGGTGCCTCCTTCTTTCCTGCCACCTCTGTGTTGTGGAACTCTCTTCCATCTTCTGTATTTCCCTCTGCATTTAATCTCAATTTCTTTAAAGCCCGCGTCTGCGCCCACCTGAGAAATTTGCGTTAGGTGGGTACTGTAGGGGTGGTTTTTATTTTCTGGATTTTGTACTCTATTTACTTTCATTTTTTATTCTTTTAACACCCCCTCCTTGAATAGGGCATTGCCCGTGAGTGGTGGTGATGTGTATAAAAAAATAAAAAAAATCTTATATTTATTCTGATTGTTATTTATTTTACTTTATTTACAGGTGATATCGATAATGGATGGGCTTAGGTAGCCCGAAACGTCTATCGTAATAACTGTTAATTATTTACTATATATTGCCTTAAGCATGTGTTATTAAAGCATAATGAAATGGTATCTTTTCCTGCCTTGTTAGTTACATTATTTATTATTAAATTGCGGGGAATACCCCAAATCGTCGACAGGTCAAAGGGCAGACACATCATTAACAAAATTTTCTCACTTGTCCAAAACGTCGACAACTTTTTTTGGTAAGATCAAAGGGCCGACAACATTTTTTTATAACTCGTCCAAATCGTCGACACTATAAATCGATATCGATTAATCGAAAGATGTATCATCATCACTCACGGGTTGGGTGACACGTGGGGCAGAGCCCCCCTGAGACAAATGTTCGTGTGTCATGCATCTACTAAAATAATATATTAAAAATAAAAAAACTATATTCATAATTATTTTAATAATAAAATTAAAAAAATAGGCTTGCACATCGATTGTATCGGTATAAAAAAAATACGATGTTGGTCAACCAGTCGACACATTTTTTTTCACATATGTTCAAAACGTCGACACTTTGAAATTGAAAAAAAAGTGATCGACACATTTTTTTCAAAGGTGTCGGCCTTTTGCCCTGTCGACTACTTTTCTTGTCGACAATTTAGATATAGCACCGAGAATTTCTCAAAAGTCCTCAACTTCCTCAAGCCTTGAGGGAACAGATTTGTTACCTTAAATTAAATTTGATAAACTCTTTACAATTTAATTATTTCATGGTACGATCACTTTTAGTGTGAATGGCCAAAACAATGAAGTCCTGGATCTGGTGCTTTGTGCCACTGCTTTTTCTGACTCTTGATAATCGGTTTCTACTGTATAGAAACCAACAACATTGACAGCTCTTAACCAAGGTCAGAAACTGGTGAAAGGAATAATACAAATATTCTCTAAATAAAGAAGTCTTAACTTGCAGAATGTTTTATTCGAACATTATTGTTTATGCTAAATTTGCTTTTAAAGGTACTATGCATCTTTAAACAATTGCAGTGTACTTTATTCGCAAGTAAGTCTATAATTTCCTCGTTATATATATATATATATATATATATATATATATATATATATATATATATATATATATATATATATATATATATATATATATATATATATATATATATATATATATATATATATATGTTTTTCTGTTTGTTTGTTTTAACTGTGATTGTTCGTGGAGAAAGGCAGGTTTGGGTAGGCGTGGGCTTTCTATATACTTTACCAATGTCTGTGACTTACTCTCTAACTAGCATCTTAACTCTCATCTTAACCTTTTGCTCTTTTCTGAGATCCGGATATCTAAGGAATCCTTCTATAACTTTTTTAATATATGTAACTAAAACTTATTTCATAATTTCGGTTCAAAATGTGAAGTATGATCCTATGGAAAAACTAACACTCTGCTAACACGTCTTGGAAATCTCGACTCTCCTGCTTCGATGTTCTTTGGCTTAAAATCTTTTTTCATATTATTACGATAATCTTATGCTTCTGCTATTGTTCTCCCAATATAACAGATTTTTCTATCTTTTTTGAGACTGTTACATCTTCGCATCTAAACACTGAGGTCATCTATTTAGGTGATTTACATGTACACAACACTGAGTGGTTGGGTTCTTCTCATACTGCTCAAGGAGGAGAGGAAGCCGAATCATTCAGCATTCTCAACGATCTGGAGCAACTAGATAAAGAACCTACACACACTCCGGATCGTAACAACCAATTCTTGAACACCCTTGACTTATACTTCCCCACTAGTCCTGCTCGATATAAATAAGCTCTTCACTCCTATTGGTGAATCTGACCACAACCTCATTTCCCATAATTATCATGCTTTCTCTTCAATTTCTCCACCCTGTCCTAAGTGTATCTTCTGGCACAATGATCGGCCTGACTGGAAGGCTTTGCGTTTGATTCTACGCTAACTATCCTTGGAGAGACTGCTTTTTCTCTGAAGACGTTTCGGTTTCTTCAGATAAAGTGGGAGCTGGAATCGTTGATGGGAGGAGCAGGTTCTTCGTCTGAATCTTTTTCTCCTTAAAAATTCAATCTAGAGACATTGCGTACCGAAAGTGGAAAAGTTAACCATCTCCCGTTACTCTCGATAATTTTCATTCTATTAGGAAGCGTTGCAGGAATATTCTCCGAGGAGCAAAGCAGTCTTTCACCAAACGAAGGTGTGCTGAACTCTTAAATTCTCTGACTGATAAAGCTTTCTGTCCTCTTGCATCTCTAATAACCTCTGTATATTTTCCTTTCCTCCTCTAATTCTCTCTGATAGTTCTGTTGCTAACACTCCAAATGAAAAGTATAATTTCTTTAGACTCCTGTTTCCTCTAATTCAGCCTTGGACAATTCCGGAAATCCTCCTCCTACTTCTTCTCCTCTCAGATGTGCATGCCTTTACCTGAGATACATTTGATCAGGTGCATGGGCTTCTGAAATCTATAAACGTTAGGAAGACAAGCTGCCCGGATGGCATTCTTCCTCGAGTTTCAAGCCTTTGAATCTCTTCTTAATTCTCAATTCTTTCGGCGCTCGTGGTCTACTGGTGATATACTTTTCTATCTCACAGATTTATTGTCTTCTACCCTTAAAGGCAATAGGGAGACTTGTGTTGTAGAGCTAGAAAATATCTAAGTCATTTGACAGGTATAGAAGCGTCACTGCTTTCCAGGCTTTCCTCTTTTGGGTTTCCTCCTTCTCTTTGCTTACTTGTTTACTTTCTAAATGTTCCACTTCGGCTGATGTTGATGGGGAGACTACTTCTTCCTTTTCAGCCAATAGTGGTGTTCCTCAGGGTTCTGTCTTGTCTCCCACTCTATTGCTACTTTTCATTAATGATCTTCTCATCTGTTCATCTAATACTATCCATTCATATGCCGATGACTCAACTCTCCATTATTCTACTCACTTCAAATCTGCTCCCTCTTTTGCATCTAGAGTTGCCTCTCGCCACCATCTTTCCGATTCCATTCTTGCTGATCTGAATAGAATTTCTCAGTGGGGGTCGTCTCAACCTTGTTAAATTCAACTCTTTGAATACTCAGCTTCTTGAAATCTCCCTCTCAAAAGCACCTCCTAACTTTTCTATTTCTTTCGATGGTTCTCCCATTTCTCCTGTTGACAATATAAACATCCTTGGCCTACACATAAACAAAAAAAATGTATTGGAAACTTCACATTACAATGGTTGGTAGGGCTGCCTCAAAGAAGCTGACAGTTCTGTTTAGACTGCGAGAATCTTTTTCTTCCTCGCAGTTACTCCAATTATGCAAAGGTCACATCCGTCCTTGTATGGAGTACTGCTCTCATATCTGGGGTGGCTCAGATTTCACACTTCTTTTGGACAGGGTCGAATCAAAAACTGAAAGACTTATAATCTGTTCCGTTTTTTCCAATTCACTTGACCCTTTGATGTTAGTGCTCTGTCTCTTTTTTATAGGTACTACAGCGGCAAATGCTCGAGGGAACTTTAAAGCGTCCTTGTAGCACAAGGGATGCTTTGTCTACATATGAATTTTGTGGGGACATAAGTAACTCCAGGATTGTCCATGTGGTGCCTCCTTCTTTCCAGCCACCTCTATTCTGTGGAATTATCTTCTACTTCTGTGCTTCCTGCGGATTTTAATCTCAGCTACTTTAAAGCCCACGTCTAATGCTCACCTGCGAAATTTACGTTAGGTGAGAATTTTTTTTTTTATTATTATTTTATTATTTTAAGAACCCCTCTTTAAATAGGGCTCTTCCCGTGGGCGGTGGTGATGTGTTTGTGCATAATATATATATATATATAAATATATAAATATATATATATAATATATATAATATATATATATATATATATATATATATATATATATATATATATATATATATATATATATATATATATATATATATATATATATATATATATATATATAATATATATATATATACGGAGAAGGAAACGTATTTTGCTGTTGTCCTCGTTTATTGACAGTTAACCTAAAGTCATGTGACCACATACTTTTCGGACATGTGACTATCATGGCGTGAGGAAATGTTCGCTCTTTTCTTAGCAAAACTATTCCCCATTTTAACTTCCGTGACTGAATGAAAAATCAAGTCTACATAAAAGAGACCACAAAAATCAGATCAAACTCAGCTTCGATTGTAAACCTAGGGCGAAACTATACATCTTCATCATAATTATAATTCATAATAATGTAAGAAAAATTTCCTGAAGGAAATATGTTCGTATTTGATGACATTAGCTTTCTTAAATAACAAATATCTTTTTCATGGTTATACTTGCAAAGTAAAAATGTTTTAGTTGTGAGTCAAAAAGGAAGAAACTTGCAATTAAATAATCTCTCAAATAAAAAGCTAATGTTTTAAGAAGTCTTTCCTTCCGCTTCTCCTTAGCAAAATCCTCATCATCGCTGTGACGGTTCTAAAGAGCGCTCGCTCTTCGCGCCAAATTATTCGATGCATATTAATGGGCCACGCCCCAAACTTTTTCCTTTTTCCTTCTAAAAAGATTGAGTTCAAATCGAAAAAATTGGTAAACGTGAAAATTAAAGGTGACTCGAAGATGAGGGGAAA